>JAJIBD010003778.1:0-225823 GCA_021461705.1 Cryptotis parvus | reverse complement strand
TTTTGTTGTTGCTTTTATTTATTTTTTGCTTTTTTGGGGTCACACCTGGCGACACTCAGGGGTTACTCCTGGCTCTCTGCTCAAGAATTACCTCCTGGTGGATGTAACGAGATGCCAGGGATTGAACCTGGCCGCGTCCCTAGGCAAATGCTCCTACCCGCTGTGCTGTCGCTCCAGCCCCTTGTTGTTGTTGCTGTTGGTTTGGGGTCACACCTGGCAACGCTCAGCTGCTGCTCCTGGCAGTGCTCGGGGACCCTATGGGATGCCGGGGATCGAACCCAGGTTGGCTGCGCGCAAGGCAAACACCTCCCCGGTGCTCGGCCCCGCCCTGCTCCTCCAAGTGTCGGTGTGCTTCTGGCCCACTTCTGGTGGTGCTCAGCTCTGCTCACCCCTGGCTGGGCTGGGGGGCCCGGATTGAACCCAGGCTGGCCGTGGGTAAGGCCAGCACCTTCCCCGCACTCTAGCCCTTCCTGATGAAGGAAGCCAGGCCCAGCCCACAGCAGCTGTGGGTGATGGGGGTCGGGGAGTGTTCTGGGGGCTCCCAGCCCCGAAGAGCTGCCCACCTGGGCTGGGAGGACGCCCCCCCCCCTTGGGAAACAGGCAGAGCCCCTCCTGCAGCGGCTGCTGCCCGCTGGCAGTGCAGCGGGCTGGGTGCTCTTTCCGCAGGCGGCAGATGGGGGGGCAGGTGCCCCAGTGCCCTGAGGACCATGTGCAGACGCAGCAGCGAGACAGGGACCCTCGGCTGCAGGCGGCTTCTTCTGGGCGGCCACGGTCAGTTTCCAGGGGCTCAAACAGCTCCGTGACAGTGTGGGACCAGCATGCTGGCGTGGGTGTGCCGGGAGCTCAGGGTTTGCTCGCTGGCAAGGCCACGCACCCTACCCGGAGCTGTGGGGCGCCGTGGACACACACTGTAGGTCCCACCCCACAGAGTCCCCGCAAAGGACAGCGGCACCATGGCCTTAGCGAGCTTCCTCCCAGATGACCAAAACGCTTAGTGACAACTGTTTAATGGGAGCCCCCAGACGGGCAGAAAGGACGAGCCCAGAGCCCCGGAGCGGTCAGCCGGAAGCCTGTGCCCAGGACGCAGGCTGGGACGCGCCCAGGGCTAGCACAGGTGCAGCACGGCCTTGTTCACCTCCGGTTGGTCCAGTCGTTCCGGATGTCGTCCAGGTGGTTGTCGAAGTCCACGAGGGTCTCGTAGGAGCGGCTGTCCAGGAGGGAGGCCGAGATCCTCTGGGCCTCTGGCCAGTCTTCACAGTAATCACTTGGGGGTGGGGGAGAGCCAATGTCAGGGTCTGGGGCATGGGGGGGAGACAGAGACCAGACCCTGGGGGACCCTGTGGTACCACTACGTGAGGGACACAAACCAATGCCCAGAGGCGAGCATAGCCTGGGAGGGGGCGGCCACTGGGCAGCTGCGCTCAGGAGTGGGTGTGTGTCTCTTCGATAATGAGGGGGTCTCTGCACTCACGAGTGGGGGTCTCTGCACCGCCACTTGTTCTCGTGGTGCTCGTGACACGTGGATCGCGGGCACCACGCAGTCCATGGTGAACTTCGTGTTGTCCACCTGCGCCGCAGACAGACGCGACCATCAGTGGAGCCGCCCTTGGCGCGATGGCGGCACCCCCCCGTCCCGCGGGTGCCACGGACACTCACCATGATGAGAGCCGTGTCGCTGAAGCCCTCGGCGATCCTGGACGCCACCTTCTCTGCCACCTGGTTGGGGCTGCAACAAGGACCCGGGTGCCTGTCACGCTCGCTCCCCGCCACAGGGGGGCAGTGCGGGAGGCGGCCCTGGGCCACCTGGAGGAGCGTGGACAGAGTGGACCCTGGCTGCACCGCCCTCTTGGCCCGTCCCCTCCGCCCAGGGGCACTGGGCCGGGTGGGGGGTAAGGCAGGCACAGGAGCTGGGCCCTGAGCACCGCTGGGGAGGCCCCAGCCTGCAACCTGCCGCTCTGGCCTGGTCGCAGCAGCTGCGCCAGGACCTCCTGCCCCGCAGGAAACACCTGGGCGCACTGAGCCCCCGTCCAGCTCTACTCAGTCAAGCCCCAGCCTCTGCAGGAGCAGCACCAACCACTCCACAGCCCCGTCCCGGCCTCCGTGACACCCCATCCATCACCGGCGGGCAGTCGTGGGTGCCCCTCAGCCCGCCCAGGCCCACAGCGGCACCTCGCATGTTCTCCGACAGTGGGGACGGCACCCAGATCAGGGCCCCAGGGCTGAGCACAGGCTCTGCAGGCGGGAGCCCCAGGTTTCACCCATCCCAGGCGCTGCTGGGTGTGACCCCAAAAAAGCAGATTAGTGCATTTCATGGAAACAATGGATTTAATCTACTTTCACTATTTCCATGTCCCAGACCTGGCTGAGCGGATTACGGGGCAGAGCAGGTGGAGCAGCACCAACCCCCACCTTCTCCCCGCAGTCGGACCCTGGGCTTAAACCTCACTGGGCGTGCTGCAGTGCTGGCCAGGGCTGAAGAGCCCCTCGGAACCGACGAGGCCCCAGGCTGCCCCGAGCATGCGACCGGTCACCAGGACTGTGCAGGGCGCGAGGAGCCTGCCCGAGGCACTGGGCAGTGGAGTCCTCGGTGGGAGACAGGCCAGGCCCCAACTGCTGCGGGTCACGGGAGCCCCGGGCACTGCATGGGGCGGGGAGGGGGATGCTGCCCGCCAGCTCCTGCCCTGAGCCCCACGGCGGCCCGTTACCCAGACCTCAGTCCCCACGGTTCTGGGCATGCCTGGACACCAGTCCAAGAGACCCCGGGCCAGGCTGAGACCAGGGCACCCTGCACGGCAGAGGCTGTGGGGTGGGTGCCCCACTGGCCTGCACCAGGGCAGGGCACAGCCGCCGGGGGCAGACGGCGGCTGTGGAGGCCGGGAGGCGGGAAGGGCCGCGCTGACCTGCACAGCTGCGGCATCACCAGGGGGCAGACGCAGAGCCCAGAGTCGTTGTTTACTCGGCGCCTGCCCGTCTGCCCCAGCCACCAGGACCGGGGTTGAGCGGGACGCCTGGGCCCATCTGTCTGGGCACCCGCCACCTACCTCGCGTCCTTCACTCGCTCGTTGGCCTGGTAGTAGCCGGCAATCACGTAGCTGTTATCTTTGCACCAGGAGTCGATCTAGGAGGCGGGAATCAGGCGTGAGTGACCCCCTGACACCTTCCTCCCGGCCACGGGTGAGACAGGCACAGCAGACCTGTGGGCCCCCGGGGCCTCTCCAAACTGGGCTGTCCAGCTGGGCGGGGGACGCCTGGGCCAGCCATCACCAAGGAGGGGGCCGTGGAGTTGAGGCCCCTTCAAAGCCGAGTCAGGCTGTTGTGCACCTCCCGGGGTGCTGAGGCCACGCCCGCCTCGCAGCCCGTTTCCCGCAGCTGTGCCCAGACGCTGGGAGGCGGCCCTGCCCGCTCCAGGCCTCACACAAGCAGGGGGCTGGGAGGTTTGTTTCGGGGCCACTCCAGTGCTCAGGGCTCACTCCTGTGGGGCCGGGGACCAGCGCCCTCCCCGCTGCCCTGCCGTGGCCCCATTTGCTCACGCCCTCAGATTTAGCTCACTGCAGGCCTAATACCATCGTTAAAAAACGAAAGGTCTGACGGCGGCGGGACTTTAATAACACGCCGCAGTAAAGCCTATTCTCGGCAAAGAGGAAACGAAACTGATCCCAGCACCGTCCTGCGCGGACAGAGCCGGCCTCAGCCAGTCTCCGGCTGACGGAAAGCAGGACCCTCCGATGGCCGCGGGCCAAGACAGGACGTGCACCGTGACCATATTGGGCCAAAAGCATGACTCCCCAAACCGTGGGGTGAGCACCAATGCCCGTCACTTCGCATGCCAGCGACCCGTCCCGTGGGGTGAGCACCAATGCCCGTCACTCGCACGCCAGCGCCCGTCCCGTGGGGTGAGCACCAACGCCCGTCACTCACACGCCAGCGGCCCGTCCCGCCGCCCCACTCAGGGCACCCCAGAGCACAGGCCGGCGTCCCCAGCCAAGCCGGCAGTGGCAGCAGAACCGGCTCGGACACTGCCTCAGCTGCCCATGGTCCTTGGTGACCCGAGACAGATCCGTGACCCTCGCTGAGGGTCAGGGCCTGGGCGGACAGTGTCACCCCCACGCCCAGGGATCAGACACGCTCGCTCGGGGACCCCCAGATTCTGCTGCGGGGGCAGGGCAAAGGGCGCCAGCTGCCACGAGAGACCAGAGGACAGTTTGGTTGGGGGGGCACCTGCCCTGCGAGACGCAGAGAGGCCCTGGGGAAACTCCCCAGAGCACAGCAGGGGCAAAGCTGTCATGAGCCGGCCCGGAAGCCCTGCTGGAAACAGCCCCAGCCTCCCCAGCCGGACGATGGGCTTGCGGAGGGCCAGGCCCGACCCCGTGCCCACTCCACAGAAGGGGAGGGCAGCTGCCCTGCAGGCCCGGAGGACTCGGGTGTCCACGCAGCGTGCCCAGGAGCCGGCAGGAAGGGCGCGGGTGCCCGCTCACTCCCAAGGCCAGCACCGTGCCGGCGTGGTCACCAAGAGGAACGAAGGGCCTCAGAAATGCAGGAAACTGGCCCCCAGCCTCAGAGGCCAGTGTGCTGTGAAGGACACCCAGGCCTGCAGCTGGCCCCGAGCAGGAGTGGCCACGGCAGGGAATCCCGGACGGAAAGAGAGCCAGGCCCGTCCGCTCCTCCGGCCTGAGCCTGAGAGGCCTCAGCTCTGGCAGAAACGCCTGGTGGGTGCCGTGGGGCGTCTGCGCAGGGCGGCCTCCACAGCGGCCGCAGAGGGGCAGCTCTCGGGGCACCAGTCCCCAGGTGCCGCCACGCTGACCCCACGGGCCTCTCCTGCGCTCGCCTGTGCCCCCGCTCCCTCATCTCTCCAGCTGTCCACACGGCCAGGCCCTGGGGCTCCCCAGGCGGGCGCGGGTCTCACAAGGAGTCACGCCGTGCTGGGCGCCCGGGCGCAGCGGGAACCCATGGGAATGCGGAGCTCGGACCCCTGCAGCGCGCACCCGGCCCGGCTGTGCCTGCGGGGCCCCACGGCTCAAAGTCGCCTGCCGGACGGCGGGGGAGCAGGGCAGGGCTCCGTGGACAGGACTCCGTGGACAGGACTTCCATCTTCTCTGCACGGAGTACTTTCTGGCCGTGCTTTGTACTCAGCAAACGGGCAGCGCCGGAGACTTTAACCCCCAAGACCTCAAGGCCCGGGCCGAGGATACCCGCGCTCCAGGCTCGGCCCGTGGACAAGGAGCGTGCAGGGCGGCGGCAGGTCCCCGGGGCGCCAAGCGCAGGTGTCCGGCGGGTCCCCCAGGCGCACCCCACGTGGGGCTCCGGAAGGGGGCGCGGGACACACGGGCTCCGCGCGGGCCCAGCTCCCGGACGCGGCCGCTGACCAGCCGGACGCGGACGCTGACCAGCCCGCCGGACCCACGTCCAGGGGGGGGCGCCGCGGAGCCCCGGGCCCTCCCGCGCTCACCAGGGTGAGGGCCACCTCCAGCATGGGGGCCAGCGCCAGCGTGCCGTGGAAGAGGGGGACGCAGTCCACGAAGAGCGTGTGGTGCGCGCCCGCGGGCAGGTGCTCCCTGCGCGGCCTCTGCCGCTCGGCCACCAGCAGCCCGTTGACGGCGCAGTGCGGGTACTTGGCGCCGTGCAGCACCATCTTGCAGTAGGCCTGGGTGGTCAGCTTCACCCCGGGCATGCTGGGCCCGCGCAGGGGCCCCGGAGGCGCCGCGGTCGAGGAGCGGCGCGAGCGGAGGCGCCCCGCAGGCCCGACGGGGGCTCGGGGCTCCCAGCGCCGACACCGCCTGGCCGCCGCCTCGCGCCGCCGGAAGGCGCGGACGGCTGCGCGCCGTAAAGCCGCGCGCGGCGCGACCTTTCACGACGCGCACGCCGCACCCACTTCCGCCACGAGGGCCTCGCGCGGGTCTCGCGCACTTCCGCCCCGAGGCCACGCGCGCCCCGCCCACTTCCGCCCCGAGACGTCGTGGGCGGGCCCGGCGAGATCCCGTGGTGCAGCGCGCGGCCTGGCGTCCTTCCGGTGGCGGCGGGCACTGCGGGCACAGCGGGCACAGCGGGCACGACGAGCGGCGGCAGCAGGTGAGGGGCGGCCCGCGGGGTGCGGGGCGCGGGGCGCGGGGCTAGCGGGGGGGGCGCGGGCGCAGACACTGAGCCGGGGGACCCCGCGCCGCGGCCTCCACTGGCCGGCCCGAATGTCCGGCCCTCGCGGTCGCCGCCGAGCGTCGCTCCTGACCTTGGTCCGCGCGGCCGCGGGGTCGCCCCCGCCGGGGTCTCACGGGCCGGGGGCACCGCCCGGCCTGACGTCATGCCCGAGCCTGCGCGGCCCGGGCGCAGCGGGTGCACTGGCCGGCCCGAGGCCGGAGCCGCCGCCGCCCTGGACAGCGCCCGCCGGGGTCGCAGCACGCCCCCCCGCCGCCGGCTCACGCGCGCCCCGTCCCGCAGGATGTTGGCCAGCAGAGTGTTCGGCCTCGTGGGCAGAACGCGCGCTCTCCACCTCGCTGCGCCTGCGGGCCCACGGTGAGTGCAGCGGGCAGCGGTGACCTCCGGGGCCCAGGGCTCAGCGGGGCGGGGTGCGGGACGGGGGGTGCGGGGATGGGGTGCGGGGCGGGGGTGCGGGACGGGGGTGCGGGGCTGGGGGTGCGGGCGCGGGGCCGGGGTGCAGGACGGGGGTGAGGGACGGGGGGCGCGGGGCCGGGGTGGGGGGCGGGCGGCGCTTCCTAGGGGGCCTGCCTGGCAGGGGGCCTGCAGGTCGGTGCAGGTGCTCAGTTGAGCCCCGCCCCCTTGTCGGTGCCGGGTTAAGCCTCACCCCGGCCCGCTTCCCCAGGTGGAAGGACTCTATTGGGGCTTTGCAGCGCCCCGAGCGCTGCTGCGTGACGCCCCTTACCCCCTTCCCAACGAGAAGGCTGTGAGACTCTGGGAGGGCAGCAGGGCAGCAGTGGGGGCGGGGCGTTTGCTTTGCAGGCGCTCCCCAGCCCCCATGGTCTCGGGTTCTGGTCACTGCGTTCTTCTGGGCCTCCGAGTACTTGGAGCAAGGTTCCTTGTGGAGGAGAAAGAACTGGGGCGGTGTTGGCTCTGGGTGGGTCGTGGGCAGAGGGAGGCGCCCCTGCGCCCACTGTTCCTGCCCTCCTTGCTGGAACCTGTCCCGAGTGTTTGCTTTTGGATGGACGCGCCAAGCCTGGGCACCATCGGGGAGTGACCCTCTGACACGTGCTGCTGGAGAGTGAAGCCGCTTCCTGCCCCTGGCAGAGAAGCCCGTTAATGCTTGCAGCACGGAGGAGTGGAAGGGGGCCAGGCTGGGCTCTGTGTGTGTGTGTGTGTGTGTGTGTGTGTGTGTGTGTGCGCACGTGCCTGTGTGTGTCTGTGTGTGTGTCTGCATCCGTGTGTCGGCTGCCCCTTCCCCGGGGGCTTGCACCCCCCCCCCTCCCCTCTCTCCTTCCCAGCAAGGCTGTTGTGTTCCTGGGCCAGACAGGAGCTGCTGGAGGGCGCCAGTGCCTCAGTCTCCCCAGGGCTGTGGCTGTGGGCGCCCACTCGCGGTGCTGTGGGCTTTTGGCTTCTGGGTCTGCCCGGAGCTGCCCTAGACCGGCGTGTTCGCTGCCGCTTTGCTCTCGGGGCTCACACCTGCAGGGTGCCCTGCTCTGCCTGCCCCGGCCTCTGGCCAGGGGTGCGGGCGAGGCCCGGAGGCGCGGTGCATGGGGGCCGTGCGAGTGCAGGCGTGCTTGCAGGGAGCGTGGTGAAGAGCGACGACTATGCCCTCCCCATCTACGTCGACCGCCGCGGACTACCCCCTGCCCGGCGTGGCGCACGTCAAGAGCCTGTCGGCCAGCCAGAAGGCCCTGAAGGAGAAGGAGAAGGCGCCGTGGAGCAGCCTGTCCGCTGAGGAGAAAGTGGAACGTGGGTGACGGGCGGGGCTGCTCGGGGTGCTGGAGGGCTGCTGGGGAGCCCCCGGGCGGCCGCTCAGGCCCTCTGCTGTGCCCCCTCAGTTTACCGCCTCAAGTTCAACGGAGGCCGCGGAGATGAACCGCGGCTCCAACGAGTGGAAGACGGTGGTGGGGGCGCCCTGTTCTTCATCGGCTTCACCGCGCTGGTCCTCATCTGGGAGAAGTTCTATGGTGAGGGGCTGCGCGGCCAGCTTGGCTGTCTGGCTGGGGGCTCCCGCTGTCCTGCGGTGAGGTGGGCGGGTCTCGGGGTCCGGCTCACGGCTTCTGTCCCCTGCAGTGTATGGGCCCATCCCGCACACCTTCCAGGAGGACTGGGTGGCCATGCAGACCAAGCGCATGCTGGACATGAAGGTGGCCCCCGTGCAGGGCTTCGCCGCCAAGTGGGACTACGACAGGAACGAGTGGAAGAAGTGAGGAGGCGAGGCCCGGCCCCGCGGCTAGCCCTTCTCCCCTCACCCTTCCTGGAAACCTGCTCGCTCGCTGCTTCCTCCTGAGCTAATAAACGAGCTGTTTCCCGAGCCCCTTTCTGTGGTCGTGTAGGGCACCGGCCCCTGCTCTCTTCAGGGCTGTGCTGGGGGAGGGGCTGGTGGGCCTAGGGCTGACCCCCGGGTACAGCCCTGCTCTGGACACCCCTGTGCTTCCGGGCGGCAGCATCCTGTAGGCCTGACCCCTCTCTGCCCTGAGGCCACCGGGGGGCAGCCTGCACCATCGTCCGAGCGAGACCTTACGCCCCTGACCACCAGCTGGGTCCTGCTTCCAGATCTGGGCCTGTCGGTGGGTCCGAGTGGCCCCTGGGCGCTGGTCCTCTCTGCCTGTGCCCGGAAGTCAGTTCACAGGCGCCGCAGCCAGGGGACCTCCCGGGCCAGGGCGTGAGCGGGGAGGGGCAGAGGGGTGGCCGGGCTCTCCAGGAGCTCTGCTCTGGCTCTCCACGGTGCCGCCGCAAACTGCCCTTCAGCGGGACTCTGGACCCTCGGGCAGCCCGAGGGAAGGAGCCCCTGCTTCCTGCTGCCCCTTCCTGGACACTTCCCAGCTCACTTCCTGTCAAGGAGCCCCTGCTTCCTGCTGCCCCTTCCTGGACACTTCCCTGGTCACTTCCTGTCAAGGAGCCCCTGCTTCCTGCTGCCCCTTCCTGGACACTTCCCCGGTCACTTCCTGTCAAGGGAGCCCCTGCTTCCTGCTGCCCCTTCCTGGACACTTCCCCGGTCACTTCCTGTCAAGGAGCCCCTGCTTCCTGCTGCCCCTTCCTGGACACTTCCCTGGTCACTTCCTGTCAAGGGAGCCCTGCTTCCTGCTGCCCCTTCCTGGACACTTCCCCGGTCACTTCCTGTCAAGGAGCCCCTGCTTCCTGCTGCCCCTTCCTGGACACTTCCCGGGTCACTTCCTGTCTCCTTTAGTTTCTCCTCTGCAGTCCGTTTCTGTCTCCTGCTCCCCCATTTCCTGTTTCCTTCCTTTTTCCTTTTCCTGTCCCCCCTTTTCCTTTTTGGGCCACACCCGGTGATGCTCAGGGGTTACTCCTGGCTCTGTGCTCAGGGATCCTATGGGATGCTGGGGATTGAACCCGGTCCGGCCGCTTGCAAGGCCAAGGCCCTCCCCTGCGTGCTGTGGCTCAGCCCGCCTGCCCTGTCTCCGCTCCTTTCCTGCTCCTGGGTCAGTCCCTGCTGCCATCTGCATGTGGGTGTGGAGGTCCCATCCGCCCCCGTGCGGGTCCAGGTGTGCCCTTCCGGCTTGAGAAGCCCCTCACGTGCCCAGCGCACAAGGCTGAGTGGGTGTGACTCGCCGCCTTCTGCGCCGCAGGCTCCCTGGACAGCCCGGGGTGGGGCAGACCGGGCCCACGCCTGCCCCAGCAGCCTGTGTCTGCAGCCTTGAGAGTGGCCGTGGCAGAGAGCAGCGGAGAATGCGCTGCCCCTTCACTCTGCAGCCTGGCCGCGGTCTCCCCCAGGAGCCTGGGAAGCCGCTGACCTGAATGATTGCCCCACCCTGGAGCCGCTGCCTCAGCACCTGTACGGGTGCCCAGGGGCCAGGCTGGGCAGGGTGGGAGGCCCAGGGTGCAACCAGGTTCACGCGCTGGCCGCTGACTGTCATTCCCACAGTGCCCACCAGATGGCGCCAGGACTCTGCTCATCCGGCCCCGCCCTACCCAGTGCCTGAGGTTGGGCCCTGGGGAGGGCGTGGGGCATCCTGGGCTTGATCTGGAAACCTCAGGGGGTTGCACTTTCGCTCCCTGGCACTGCCATAAGGAAATACTGGGTTGGATGGTTCCCGCGTCGGTGACGGGCTCTGAGGGTGGGGCGCCGGCTCGGGGAGGTAGCCTCGGAGGGGATTCCCATCTGCTCCTGGCCCCTCAGGCCAGTCCCGCGATGGCTGCGTGTGAGCCCCGTCCCCAGCACCCCCGATGACGCAGGAGTCTCCAGGCCCGGGACCGTCCCCCAGGGCGACCCTAAAGGGCAACGCAGGAATTTCCCTCACTCTGACAGTTGGGCCGAGGGGCCTGGAGTGTGAGGCCCGGCGTGTCCTCAGGTCGCCTTCAGGAAAGGGGGACGGGGCCCTGCCTGGCACCCACCCACCTGGTTCCATCCCCGAGCACAAAGCCAGGAGCCAGCCTTGGGCTCCACGGCGTGGCCCAGGGTGGGGGACAGACTCGGGAACCGCCCGGAGCAGAACCTGCCCTTTGCTTGGCTCCGCTGCGGCGTTGAGCGGGTGCGGGGCCTGGAGGGCGGATGGGTGGGTCGTGGGTGCTGGTGCCAGGGGCAGGGGGCAGACAGGGTCAGCGCCCAGAACGGGGCTGCCCTCCTGGCATCACTGTCGCTGTTTGGGGCAGTTTCCTCGACATGAACTCACTTGGCGGAGAGGTGAGGCCTGACCAGTCCCTGGGAGCGCTGAGCGTGCCCAGCCTCGCCCGCCTGCGTCCCGCCTGCCCTGCGCTGGCCCAACACTGGCCCCCCACCCCCTTTCCATGACTTCCAGCTGGTAGGGGAACACCGTGCTGGGGACTCAGCGTCGTCTTTGCCCCCCCTCCTCCTCTTCCCCTTCCTCCTCCTCCTCCCCCTCCTCTTCCCCCTCCTCCTCCCCTCCTCTTCCCCTTCCTCCTCCTTCCCCCCCTCCTCCCCCCCCTCCTCTTCCCCTTCCTCCTCCTCCTCCTCTTCCCCTTCCTCCTCCTCCTCCCCCTCCTCTTCCCCTTCCTCCTCCTCTTCCCCCTCCTCCTCCTCCTCCCTCCTCTTCCCCCCTCCTCCTCCTCCTCTTGCCCCTCCTCCTCCTCCTCCTCCTCCTTCCTCCTCCTCCTCCTCCTCCTCTTCCTCCTTCTCCTCCTCCTCTTCCCCCTCGTCCTCCCCTCTCCTCTTCCCCCTCTTCCCCCTCCTCCTCCTCTTCCTCCTCTTCCCCCTCCTCCTCCTCCTCTTCCCCCTCCTCCTCCTCTTCCCCCTCCTCCTCCTCCTCCTCGTCACTGCCCACTTCCATCTTCATCTCACATCACCTCCGTCCCACGTCACCTCTGTCCCACATCACCTCCATCCTATATCACCTTGTCCTATGTCACCTCCATCCCACATCACCTCCATCCATCACCTCTGTCTCACCATTATCTCCATCTTACATCACCTCCGTCCTATACCACCTCCATCCCACATCACCTCTGACCCACCGTTACCTCCGACCCATATCACCTCCCTCCGACCCATATCACCTCCATCCCACATCACCTCTGACCCTCCGTTACCTCCCTCCTATGTCACCTCCGTCCCAGCATTGCCTCTGTCTCACATCACCTCCCTTCCATGCTCTGCTCAGGCCCCCACACAAGGTCTTCAGTAAATATGGAGTCGGTGCCTTGGGCACTCAGACACGGGCATCATTCTCGCAGGGTCTGGTGCTGGGAGTCAGAATTACGGGGCTGTCCTGTCCTTCCCCAGGCCTTCTCCCTGGTGGCCAAGTTCCTCTGTTGCCTCAGGGTCCTCCTGAACCTTGGTGGGTGGGGGTCTCCTCTGCTGGGGGGTGGGGGCTGCTTATGGCCACTCAGGGGGCAGTGATGTGTGTCCACCTGCTGGTCTCCGAGCTGCGGGGGGCCGAGGGGGCCTCTGGAGAAGGCTCAGGCAGGGGGTCTGAGGCCTGGGGCTCAGCTTTCCTGAGCCTGCGCCATGCCTCAGAAAGCCTTTCCCAGGCTGTGCTCCAGGGCCCGAGCACCTCCCTTGTAGCCTTGTGAAGGCCCTGGGCAGCGTGAGGGCAGGGCCCGCGGTGGGCCTGGGCAGCGTGAGGGCAGGGCCCACGGGTGGGCCTGGGCAGTGTCTCCCTGGCCGGTGCCAGTGTTTTCACTGAGATGGTGGGTCTGGCTGACCCCAGAGGGTTGGGCAGGGGTCAGTGCTCCTGGTCTGGGGCGGCCTCTCAGGGGACAGAGGGGAGCAGGGACCCCGACTCCCACGCAGACTCCCAGGCTCAGGACCCCCTGTGGGAACCAGCAGTGCCGGCGGCGAGCCGGTCTGTGGCCCTTGGGAAAGAGGAAGAGGACGATGCGGGTTGAGCAACTCAGCCCAGATTGGGGTGCGTGGCAGCAGCTCCACCACAGCTGTCCGCGGGGGCACTGGACACCCATGGACCCAGCGTCCATGACGCCCCCAGGGGTGGGCGGGAGCCCTCAGCCCAGGGCCACAGGTGTCCACTGGCGTCCGTCCCTCCCTGCTCCGGCGCCCGACACGACTGCTGTCCGCAGGCAGGACGTAGAGCAGGCCCAGCTGGGCTCCGGGGCTCCCGTCAGGCCTCCGCAGGCTGTGGCATCTCCGCCCCCGGGAGCCCGTCCGCCACTCTGCTGCACTCTGCGGGACGAGCAGAGGCAGCGTGGACACGGCTGCGAGACTGCCCCTCACTCCCTCTCCTGCGCCTCCCAGTCTGCACACGGGCGCTGGGCGAGGCCCGCGCGGCCTCACCCAAAGCCCGTTTAGTCCTGGCGTCACCCACCTCACTCCCTGGGGCTCCGCAACCTCAGCCCCGCTTCCCGGCCCCCTGCAGCCCCCAGCCCCGCTGCCTGGCCCCCTGCAGCCCCCAGCCCCGCTGCCCAGCCCCAGCCCCACTGCCCGGCCCCTGCAGCCCCCCAGCCCCACTGCCCGGCCCCTGCAGCCCCAGTCCCGCTGCCCGGCCCCTGCAGCCCCCAGCCCCGCTGCCTGGCCCCCTGCATCCCCCAGCCCCGCTGCCTGGCCCCCTGCAGCCCCCCAGCCCCACTGCCTGGCCCCCTGCAGCCCCCAGCCCCACTGCCTGGCCCCCTGCAGCCCCCAGCCCCACTGCCCGGCCCCTGCAGCCCCCAGCCCCGCTGCCCGGCCCCTGCAGCCCCCAGCCTGCCTGGAGTGCCGGGGGCTCTCCTGATTCGATGCTGACCTCACAAGACACAAACACCACCCCCCTGCCCATACCCTTGCTGGCTCTGGGGTGCTGACCCCAGTTTCTCACGCTGGCTCTGCCTGGGTGTGAACGTCCCAGCAGGCTGCGCAGAACCTCATGGGAAAGAGAAGTGAAGAACGTTCGGGTTCGTGCGTCCTCTCGGGCGCCCCAGCCGGCCTGCGGGCCCTGCTCTGCACCTGCGCCCAGTGCCCCCAGCCCCGGAGCCCCTGCCCAGGGAGCTCTCCCAGCTGTGTCCTGAAGCCACAGGTCTCACCACGGTGGGGCGGGGGCGGAGCTTGGCTCTAATTTTGGGGCCAACTCCTGCGGGTTCTATTTGGGGAGCAGGTTCCCGCAGCACACCTGAGCCCAGCCCCTGAGCATCCCAAGCCTTGCTGCGGCTTTGGCCTTTCTCTGTCGTCACGAGGGGTGGAAGGAGGGGCGAGGGGCCCGGAGCACCCAGGCCTTGGTGGGAAGCAGGATCCTGCGGACAGCACAGGGGAAAGGCTGAAGAATGGGTCCAGCTGCTGGGCTGGGGACCCTGGACTTGTCCGCAGGATGGGAGAGAACAATACCCGCACAGCCTCGCGTAGCCCGCACAGCCTCATGTAACCCGCACAGCCTTGCGTAGCCCGCACAGCCTCAGCGTAGCCCGCACAGCCTCGCGTAGCCCGCACAGCCTCGTGTAACCCGCACAGCCTCGCGTAGCCCGCACAGCCTCGCGTAGCCCGCACAGCCTCGTGTAATCTGCATAACCCACATAACCCGCATAACCTCGAATAACCTGCATAACCTCATGTAACCCAGTATAACCTTGTGTAACCCGCATAACCTCGCCTTTTCGCTGCTCCCTGCTAACTGTTTTAGCAGGGCATGCTGGACCTCAGAGGCCATATCTCTGCACCTGCACAAGGCTGGGTGCCCTGAGCATGACCCTGCTCTCAGCGGGGGCACCGTGAGGGGGGCTTGGGGTGCTGCGGGCGGCTTCGAGGACGCGCCTTGGGATGAGGAGTTTGGGGCATCTCCTGGGGCGCACTCTCACTCCAGGCCCAAGACCCCTTGGAAGGGGAAGTGTCTCAGGGTGCCAGTGAGCCTCTGGCCCCAAAGGAAATGGGCCGGAGGTTACGTAAGAGTCGTAAATCTTAGCCGGGCCCCCAGACTCCACTCCGCCTGTCCAGGCCTCACTCGCCGCTGGGCTCGGCGCTGCTCCAGGCTCACGCAGGGGGCTCCCGAGGCACAGAGATCACAATCATGGGCGTAGGAGGCCAGGGGGTGCCCTTGCCCCAGGACCGAGCTCTGAGCAGAGGCAGGAACACCCCAATCCGGTGTCAAGAAGGTTCCAAAGTGCTGGACCAGGGTCTGTACCTGGCCTGAGGGGAGGCTTTTCCCCCGCAGCATCTGAGCCTTTTTTTTTTTTTTTTGGGAGGGGGGGTCACACTCGGCAATGCTCAGGGATTTCTCCTGGCTCTGCACTTAGGAATCACTCCTGGCGATGCTCAGGAGACCACATGGGATGCCGAGGATCAGACCCAGGCTGGCACGGGCTGGCTGTGTGCAAGGCAAATGCCCTACCGCCGGGCTGTCCCTCTGGCCCCCTGTCTGAGCCTTTTCCCGCGTGTCTCAGAGCCCAGTGCAGGCCCTGACTTGGTCCCGGGGCCTCTGCGAAGGCCCCTGCTCTCGCTGCATCCCTGTAAGCGCCCTGCGGAAGCCCCATTCTCCCCAAGCCCAGGTGCGGGTCAGCGTGTCCGGCCTTGTCCTCTGGCTGGGTCTTTCACTTCCCCCTGGTCTTGTTCCCAGGCTGCCCCAGCGGCCACCAGCTGGGAGCTGGGCTCTGCGTGCCAGCGCCTGTCTCCGCTGGTCGGCACCCGGCTGGCATGGGGCCGGGTCCAACCAGGGCAGAGGCTCGGGGTGCTTGTGGCGTCCTGCCCGGAGCCCCCTCCCGTCCAGTGCAGCTTGCCACCCCTCAGCCGTGCTGGAGCCAAGCCTGAGCCTTGCCCCCCGCCCCTCTGCCCCGTCTGGGTCCAGCTCTCTCTTGGGTCACAGAGTCACCCGTAGCCACACGTCTGCGGTGGAAAGTGGGTGCGGCACGAGGCTGATGGTCTCCTGGCTGGTGAGCCCCTGGCACCTCCAGCCGCATGTGGGCACCCCCAGACCCTGCTCCTGATCACCTGCCCCCCAACCCTGACTCTCAGGCTTGGTTTGGGCTGGCATGGACCGGGGGCTCCCAGCTGATCACCTGCCCCAGAGGACAGGGTGGGAGTTGGGGTGAAGCCTGGAGTCCCGTTAGCATGGCAGCTCTGGGAGGCGGGCAGGGCCGTGCAGGAGTGGGCGCCAGTGCTGGCCTTGGGCCTGACCCATCCTTGGCCCTGGCTGCTAGGGACAGTGAGGTGCAGGGACGTCTGGGGCATCGGGGCCATGTGCGCGAGCCCCTTCCTGCTCATCAGCCCCGCAGCAGCCCCACTCCAGCGACTGGGCGCCTGACCACTGCCCAGGGTGCCAGCCTCTGAGGCCAGGGCCTCCCGGCACTCGGTCAGCCTGGCGCTGTACCTGGCCTCCCGGCCCCTGCCTGGTGTGATCCTGGTGCCCCCGTGCCACCTTGCCAAGCTTGAGCTCTGCTGTGTTCCGGGTGCCACGCGGGCCTGAGCCCCAGCAGTGCTGGTCTCCTGCATGGAGCTACCTCCCAGGAATGGCCCCCGGGCCCTGAGAGCCGCCATCAGGCTGGCCAGGGACGCCTGTGGCCGAGGAACAGAGCGGCCACCTGCCAGGTTTCCCACACATGGCACCAAGGCGGGCGTCGGAGAGATTCTGGGCATGGTGGGCAGCGGAGCCCTTTGGTCAGGGCACACCCGCGAGGTCACGAGAAGGGTCTGCGGGGCTGGTGGGCCACAGCCTGCTCTGAGCCCCTCCCACCTGACAGTTTGGGTCTTCACGAGGGGCCGGCCCAGCGGGTTCTCTGTGGGTAGCCGTGACTGCCCCGTGAGGCCGGTGGGGCTGAAGCCGTTTCCCCTGTGCGGTGCCCGTCACAGGAAGGAAGTTTGCCGCGATTCTATTTTCTGCCGTCCCTTTCCGCCCCGATTTCTCAACCCAGACAGTGAGGAGCAGAGAGGCTGCGTGATCCCCAGCCCTCGGAAAGGGGTGTCCCGGCGTGCCCTGGGAGGCGGGAGGGGCCTGCTCTGAGCCAGCGCAATGGGGCTCGGGAGAGTGGAGCCGTGTGCTCTGAGCCAACGCGATGGGGCTCGGGAGAGTGGAGCCGTGTGCTCTGAGCCAGCGCGATGGGGCTCGGAGAGTGGAGCCGTGTGCTCTGAGCCAGCGCGATGGGGCTCGGGAGAGTGGAGCCGTGTGCTCTGAGCCAGCGCGATGGGGCTCGGGAGAGTGGAGCCGTGTGCTCTGAGCCAGCGCAATGGGGCTCAGGAGAGTAGAGCCGTGTGCTCTGAGCCAGCGTGATGGAGCTCAGGAGAGTGGAGCCTTGTGCTCTGAGCCAACGCGATGGGGCTCGGGAGAGTGGGAGCCGTGTGCTCTGAGCCAACGCGATGGGGCTCGGGAGAGTGGAGCCGTGTGCTCTGAGCCAGCGCGATGGAGCTCAGGAGAGTGGAGCCGTGTGCTCTGAGCCAGCGCGATGGGGCTCGGGAGAGTGGAGCCTTGTGCTCTGAGCCAGCGTGATGGAGCTTGGGAGAGTGGAGCCGTGTGCTCTGAGCCAACGCGATGGAGCTCAGGGAGAGTGGAGCCGTGTGCTCTGAGCCAGCGTGATGGAGCTCAGGAGAGTGGAGCCGTGTGCTCTGAGCCAACGCGATGGAGCTCAGGAGAGTGGAGCCGTGTGCTCTGAGCCAGCCGATGGGGCTCGGGAGAGTGGAGCCTTGTGCTCTGAGCCAGCACGATGGAGCTTGGGAGAGTGGAGCCGTGTGCTCTGAGCCAACACGATGGAGCTCAGGAGAGTGGAGCCGTGCAGAGGCGCTTTTCTGGGCGCAGCCCGGCCCCAATTTTTGTCCCCAGCACTGCCAGGAGAGACCCCCAAGCACAGAGCTGGGTGTAGCCCCTGAACACTGCAGGGTGTGGCCCTTCATCTGTCAATCAAGTGAATGGGGTGGGCCAGCTGCTGGGGGCACCCTCCCCAGGCCCGCTGGTGGTGACTGCTGTCTGCACGGACCCCCTGGGGCCCACCACGACCATGGTTCCCCGTTGTCTGGGGTCCGACCTTTCATCAGAGTCGGGCACCCTGTGGACGGAGGAGGGGCTTCATGGCGTCTGTGTCTCTCCCATATGGGCAGGCAGCAGTGGGCAGCGAGGGCGGGCTCTGTCCTGGATCCAGCAACGGATCCGCCCAACATGCTCCTGAGGACAAAGTCCACGGCCACGGTCACCTCCACGGCCACGGTCACCTCCACGGCCACGGTCACCTCCACGGCCACGGTCACCTCCACGCCACGGTCACCTCCATGGCCACGGTCACCTCCACGGCCACGGTCACCTCCACGGCCACGGTCACCTCCACGGCCACGGTCACCTCCATGGTCACCTCCACGGCCACGATCACCTCCACGGCCACGGTCACCTCCATGGTCATCTCCACGGCCACGGTCACCTCCACGGCCACGGTCACCTCCACGGTCACCTCCACGGCCACGGTCACCTCCACGGCCATGGTCCCCTCCATGGTGGTCACTGTCACTGTTCCATTTGTCCTCTCTGATGTCACCATCACCATCGCCACGATCACTGCCACCATCACCATCTCTATCCGGTCTTGAGTTGCCCTGAGAAGAGGTCACCGACCGTCTGTGGTCAGCAGGGGCAGCGCCCACAGCCTCCACAGGCTCAGACATCATTCCCCCGCTCAGGGCTGGGCTGACCCCCTGCTCTGAGGACAGACCTGGGGAAACCAGGTCAGAGTTTGAAGAGCAGGTTCTGGGGGTGCCACCTAGAGCTCCTCAGAGGATCTGAGCCAGGCCCCGGGGAGTCCCGCCTCTGCCCTGCCGAGGCTGCGGAAATGGCGCCACCCTGGGGTATCTGGGAACCCTCCTAGTACCTCCTGGGCTTGGCCCTGACTCCCAGAGCTGCTAGGGTGGGTGCGGCCAGCACCAATGCTGGGGCACTGTAAGGGGTCACGGCGCCGCTTTGGTCGTCCACCCCCACCCAACACGCATGGTGTCAGCCGCCACTGGCCCGGCGCGCGCCTGTTGGCCTCAGAGGCTAGAGCAGGCTCTGGGGGCTGTTGGGGCACGGGCCCTCCCCTGCAGCCCGGCAGGCCGGTGACCCTGTCCACACCTGTGCTCTCATGGGCAGTGCGGACGGGGGCTGTCCTCCAAGGCGTGGCTCGGGCAGGCTTGGGAGTCGCCTGGTTCCTCATGGACTCTGAGGACGAGACTCAGGTCAGCCCCACCCGGCCATGGCTGTTTCCGTGCAGCTCTTCCCTGGCCCCTGCAGGAAGGTGCCGCAGCATCTCCGGGGGGTGCAGGTTCCCCGAGCCAGATGCCGGTAGCGTCCCCGGCCTCCCACGCGTGAAACCTGAGCAGGGTGGCTCCTTTCCCCAGGATGGTCCCCCTTAGGTGAGCTCTGCGCAGCAGCAGAGGAGCGAGGGGACGGGTCAGGGGTCAGGGGTCATGGCGGGAGGCGGCAGGAGCGGGCTGCTGCCGTGGGCTGGCACCTCCCGCCGGGGCCGGGTTCTGGGTCATGGCGGGAAACTGTCTGTTTCCTGCATCTGAAACTCAGACAAGCGAAAGCGAAACCCCAGCTGCGGTCCAGTCCCTGGACTCCCGAGGCGGCACCGCGGCTCTCGAGGTGGACCCTCTAGGTCTTCAGGGTGTGGGGGCAGCTTGGTGGTCACATCATGGCGTCCAGCTGACGAGCTCTGACGGGGGCCAGGTCCAGCCCCTTGGCCCACCGCTGCCCTCCTGCCCCTCCCGTGCGGTTTGGCCTCTCTGCGAACTGCACACAGATGGACACGGCCTCGCTCTGTCTGTTTTGAGAAGCCTATGACTCGCATGTGTGGCACGGAGCTGTCCGGTGCGGAGGGCCAGGGCCACTAAGGGCCACGAATTTGTCCTGGGCATGGACCCTGGCGGGCCCCGGCTGCTGTGCAGGGCGTTGCCACCCGTGGCATGGACCCCCGGCGGGCCCGGGCTGCTGTGCAGGGCGTTGCCACCCGTGGCATGGACCCCGGCGGGCCCCGGCTGCTGTGCAGGGCGTTGCCACCGCGTGGCCTGCTGCTTCTCCACGGCCAGTGCTGGGTCCAAGTGTCCTTGGCGAGGGCCCACGGTCTGCTCCCCCGGGAGATGCGGCTGACAGGCCACACCCCGCATGCGGCGCGGGCACGGTGACCCCCACAGGGATCCCACTCCCGGCCTCCGTGGCGGCAGCCACTTGGCCAGTGGCATTTCCTGTGGCGTAGGGTGAGTGGCCAGTTCCGCCCTGACCCATGGAGGGAAGTGACCTCACTTCTGGGAAGTGGCTCTGAGGGCCATCCTGTGCTCTGGGGCTCTCGGGGCTCCACATGTGACTGAGCCGCTCCACCGGAGAACCTGCCCTCGAATGTGAGGTGGGGGGGGTGCTGTGGGCGCTGGGCACTGATCCCCACTCAAGACACTTTTGGGTTTATTAAAAAAATATCACCAGGTGTGGGCGGCCCACTGGAGGGGTCTGCCTTGCAGGCAGTTGGTCTGGGCACGGCTCGGAGTGAGCCCCTGAGGACCCTAGAAAACAAACTAACAAACAAAAGGAGAAAGTCAGAGCCTGAAACCAGCCGGGCAGAGAACAGCCCTTTGGAGGCTGAGCGTGTTTCCTCACAGGAGCTGACCCGGCTCGATCCCGGCATCCACACAGCCTCCAGCACCGCCAGGAGTAATGCCAGAGGCAGAGCCAGGAGGGGCTGTGGCCCCCAAACAGAACCAACAAGCAATAAGTTCTGGAAACGATTGCGTCCAGTGTGGGCCAGGGCCCCAGGAAACACCCTCAGGAAGGGACGGGCTGAGGAAGCCGCAGACCCCTTTGAAGGCGAGAGGCGCCCACGACCAGAGCGTGCCGGGTCCTGCAAAGTTACCGAGACATTCATACCGTCCTGAGAAAATTACAGAGAACTCTCTGGTCTGTTTTTGGGGCCACCCGCAGTGCTCAGGGATCTGCCGTGCTGGGACCAGCCCAGGGCTCCCATGCGACCTCCCTGGCCCCACAGAACTAAGCCATCCGCCAGCACGCGTCCCAGAAGGCCACGTCCAGGCTGGAGATGGACTCGGCAGATGTCCGGACAGCAAAGGCCTGGTTCCGGCAGCCATCAGGGACGGTGGCGGGAGCTCGGCTCGGTGGGAAGCTGTTTCTCCCATGGGCGGCAGGACAGATGGCGGCCTGGACGCGCCACGTGCCGTTCCTGTGTTTGCTGGGTGAGATGTGGAGGAATCCGCAGAGGCCGCCCGGTCCAAGCGTGCAGCCTTGGCTCCGTGCCGCCGCGAGAGCAGGGAGCCCGCGAGGCCCCCTCCCCGCTCTAGGACTCTGGGGTTCAGGTGAGGTGGGCCCGCTGGTGGGGGCGGCAGAGACGGTTCCTCCCTCTCTCGGGCCTTCCTCTCCCGGCGGGAAAGTCACGTTGTTCCCCGAGACCGGACAGTTCATGTTTCCTTCTGAACACCTGGGGCAGGACGCCTCTCTCGGAAGGACTTCCCGGCTCGGGCAGTTTCTTCACAGCGATGGACAATCACTTTCTGTTTCTTTCTGTCGTTTTGCCCCACAGGGCAGTGCTCGGGCTGCTCCCTGGCTCTGCTCTCAGGAATTACTCCTGCCGTGCTTGGGGGACCGTCTCGAGTGCCAGGGACTGAACCTGGGTTGGCGCTGCAAGGCAAATGCCTCCCTCCGCCCCGTGCTATTACTCAAGGCCTGATTTGGGCAGCTCTTATCTTTTCCCTTTACTCTCCAATCTATCTCGAGGTCTGTAATAAGTTTCTCTTGATGTTTTCAAAGAAACAACTTCTGGTTTTGTTGCATCCATCCATCCATCCATCCATCCATCCATTCATTCATTCATACATTCATTCATTCATTCATTCATTTGCTTTTTGGGTCACACCCAGCGATGCTTGTGGGTTACTTCTGGCTCTGTGCTCAGGAATTACTCCTGGCACTGCGTGGGAGACCATATGGGATGCCAGGGATCGAACCCGGTCGGCTACATGCAAGGCAAACGCCCTATCCACTGTGCTATCGCTTCTTCCCCAATTTATTTATTTATTTTTTCATTTTGGGTCACACCCAGTGATACTCAGGGGTTACTCCTGGCTCTGCACTCAGGAATTACTCCTGGCGGTGCCCGGGAACATAACGTATTGGATGCCAGGGATCGAACCTGGGTTGGCTTCGTGCTACCACTCCAGCCCTTATTTATTATTTCCAATTTACTTCACACATTCCTACCCGCTCCCCGCTGCTGCTTGCTTGGATTAACGTGCCTTTTCTCTCCAGGTGTTTGAAGGCAAGGGCCGAGATGGCCCGCAGGTGACTCCGACAGTGCCAGCCGCGACGGTGCGCTCTGCCTCCCGCCCAGCTGTGGTGAGTTGCGTTTCATTTTCAGACCATTCAAAACATTTTATAATTCCCCCACATTTCTGAGGGGATTTCTAAACAACTTTGTGTCATTCTTTCGCTGAATTCTATTATGGCCCAAGAACTTGTTTTGTGACATTTCAGTTATTTTAAATATGTGAGGTTTGCTGTGACTCAGGGCACCCTGTTTTGTGAACTTGAGAGAAGCTCTGTCCCAGTCAGATGGATTATTCTAGAAGCCTCATATGGAATATTCTAGAAGTGCTAGAAAGAATATTTTAGAAGAGATAGATGGAATATTCTAGAAGCAACAGATGTAATATTCTAGAAGTGTCAGATGGAGTATTCTAGAAGCATCAGATGGAATATTCTAGAAGTGCTAGAAAGAATATTTTAGAAGAGATGGATGGAATATTCTAGAAGCAACAGATATAATATTCTAGAAGTGATGTAGATATTCTAGATCTAGATGTAGATATTCTAGATATTCTAGATGTAATATTCTAGATGGAGTATTCTAGAAGCATCAGATGGAATATTCTAGAAGCGACAGATGGAATATTCTAGAAGAGTCAGATAGGATATTCTAGAAGCATTGGTTGGATTGGTGGCTGCAGGCATTGCTGAGTCGCTGCTCTTGGCGGTTTTCTTTGAGATGCTCAGGGTTCCTCCTGGCTCTGCACTCAGGAATTTCTCCTGGAGGTGCTCGGGGACCCTGTGGGGTGCCGGGACCCGCCTGTACTTTGTTGCAGTTGCTCTGCTCTGCCTTTTGTTCCTTTTCTATAAGAGGTTTTAGAAATCACAATCCATAAAATTCTGAACACATCGATGATTTCTGATAGAGCCATACTTTCCTAAAGGATTAGACCACCAAAGAAAATTATTTTTTGAGATCAGAGAGTGGTCCCCAGAGCCCTGCCAGAAGTAAGCCCTGAGCACCGCTGGGTGTGGCCGCAGACAAACGAAAACCTTTTTCTTTCTTCCTTGTGAGTGGTGCAGGGATAGCCTGGGCTCCCGCATGCCAGGCAGGTGCTCTCACCACTGAGCAACCTCTTCGGCCCCTTGAAGACTGTGCGGCTGGTCACAACCATCCCCTTTCTCCTGCCCAATTCCACCCTCGCAGCCCCTGTGACTCTACTGGCTATTGGCATCTCTGAGGGTATGGCCTTTGCTGGAAGCCCCCGGCCCACCCCAGCACCTCAGAGCTGGCTTTGGGGGTCTGGGACCCCTTTATCTGGCTCTGTGCATGCAGATGCAGCTGAACAGAAGGCGTGGGGGTCCGTCTCTGGACACTGACCCTCAGTCTGGCTCCCATCCTGAAGTGGGTCCCTGAGGGGCCTCCCGGGTGCTTGTCCCGGTCTCCCACCTGAGGTCTGCAGGTCAGCAAGTCCCTTCTGCTTTCTTTCTTTCTTTCTTTTTTTTTTTTTTTTTTTTTGGGTCACACCCAGCAATGCTCAGGGGTTACTCCTGGCTCTGCACTCAGGAATCACTCCTGGCGGTGCTCGGGGACCATATGGGATGCCGGGATTGAACCCTGGCGGTACAGGCCGGCCGCGTGCAAGGCAAACGCCCTACCCGCTGGGCTATCGCTCCGGCCCCCTTTTGCTTTCTGACCCTTCCGCCTGCCGCTTTGCTGATTGCCGGCGACTCTGCCCGCCCCGCCCGGCCCCTCCAGGCAGGCACGCAGGGCCGTGTCGCCCAGGCTCTGTCCCGTGGCTGAGTGGACAGGTGCAGGACTGGCCACCGTTTCTCCAGTTTCTTGGAAATGTTTGTGTCCTGGCCGGCAACGCTCGGCTCAGAAATCTCCGCTCTTTAGCATTTGCTGATTTTCCCACCGCACCCAGCAAGACTTGGGGCTTCCTTTTGGCAGTACATGGGGGCGTGGGTGCGGGCGAGCCCGGGCGGCTGCCGCTCTACCCGCTAGACTATCTCTCGGGCCTAAAGCTTGTTTGAATGTATTTGGGGCGTTGGGCCGCCCCTGGCAGTTCTAGCAGCTCCCCTCCCCCGCACTCAGGGGTCACTCGTGGTGGTGCTCAGGGCCCCTGTATGGTGGCCGGGAGTAGACCAGCTCAGCCGCGGGCAGCTCGAGTGCTGAGATCACCCCTGTCCCCCCAGCGTCCTCCGTCCCTCTCTGACCGGGCAGGATGCATCGCCGCTCCTTTTGCACGTGGTCTCTCCTGGCCACTGGCGGCCCAGGCTCTGCACCAGATCCGGGGTTTGCTGGACACCGTCCTCTAGCCGCTGGGATCCTGCTAAGTGGCTCCTGCCGGCATGTCCCAGAGCGCCTGTCACTTTCAGGACTGACCTGGGGCCAGGGAGATTGCTCAGTGGTCAGCACAGGGCTGCCATATGTGAGGACCTGGGGTACTCCCTGCCCCACGTGGGCTAACGGGCCTGGCCAAGTGCGGCCTCTACTCAAAAGTCTGTTTTCTCCCTAAGGGATTTGGGCCCACCCAGTGGGTCAGCCTGAGAGAGAGTCAGTGAGGCACCTCCCGGCCACAGTCCCACGTGGCTTTTTCTCACTGAGGACACACTTGGCTGGGCCCACGTCACGGCCGCCTGAAAACTCAGCAGCTGCGATGGCTCTGGTGGGAGAAGCCAAAGTGTCACATGACATTACCCCGAGGCTCAGATTTGTGGGTTTCAAAACAGCCCTGGAGATCCCCGGCGGCCCTGCACCCCCTAACCTCTGCGCCCGACAAACCCAGGAGGGCACCCAGGAGGCCCGTTCCCAGCTGGTCTCTGCCTGCTGCTGCCTGAGCAGGCCGTGACGGCTTTTCTGAGGAGAGCTGGGTCCGAGAAGCAGAGCCGGGCTCAGAGAGGCCCCCGGGCTAGGGAAGCGGCTCAGATTCTGAGGAACTGTCTTGGTTTCTGGCCGCTGCTCTCGGGCAGCCACAGGCATCCTGGGTTTCTCCTGGAACTGAGGCTACTCAGGGTGCTTCCGAGGGACCTGCTGTGGGGTGCCGGGCGAGGCTGCCCGCCCCGGGGTTCTGGACGTGTGCGTGAAACTGGCTCTCGGCGGAGCCACGTGTGTGTCCTCGGCTCTGGCCCTCCCTGTCCTTGGGGCCACCCACTGCCCCTTTCCCAGCCAGGACCTGGACATGCCACGTTGGAGGGGAGCCCCCAAGTAAGGGTCGAGAACTCTCATGTCTGGCTCAGGACCCGCTCCTCACGGGGTCACCACGGTCACCCCCGATCCTGACGCCAGGTGGAAATCAGAGCTCACCGGCTCTGCGAAACTCCGACGGGATGGGAGACTCCAGAGCCTTCTGCCCGCCCCGGCCTCCTCCCTCCTCCTCCCTCCCTCCCTCTCCCTCTCCCCCTCCCTCCCTCCTCCTCCCTCCTCCCTCCCTCCCCCCCCCTCCCTCCCTCCCTCCCTCCCTCCCTCCCTCCCTCCCCCCTCCCCTCCCTCCCCTCCCTCCCTCCCTTCCTTCCTTCCTTCCTTCCTTCCTTCCTTCCTTCCTTCCTTCCTTCCTTCCTTCCTTCCTTCCTTCCTTCCTTCCTTCCTTCCTTCCTTCCTTCCTTCCTTCTTTCCTTCCTTCCTTCCTCTGCACAGTCTTGGCTCAGCCCCCCACAGCCCCACAGCCCTGGTCTCTGTGCCAAGCCCTCCTGCAAGCTGCAGCCCCCCGGCCATTCTCCATCTCTCTTCTTCCTTCTATGTCTTCCCCAGCGACGTCCACACAGCTTCAAGGCATTGGGCTGATTCATGTGAATTTTCCTGCACAAACCCAAGGAGAAGCGGGTGCTGGGTGGGCTTGAGCTCCGGCAGGGGTGGGCGCCCGGGCAGGGTGGGCGCCGGCAGGGGTGGGCGCCGGGCAGATGTGCCCGTCTGGCCCAACACTTGCAGAGGTGCTTTGTCCTTTTCCTGCGTGGGGCCTGCAGCGCTCATTCAGCTCCTGAGACAGTATCAGAACCGGCGAGGTGATGGGCAGCCTGTGTCCCTGACCCTGTCCCTGACCCTGTCCTGTCCCTGTCCTGTCCCTGTCCCTGTCCATGTCCTGTCCTGTCCTGTCCTGTCCCTGACCCTGTCCCTGACCCTGTCCTGTCCCTGTCCTGTCCCTGACCCTGTCCTGTCCCTGTCCCTGTCCCTGTCCTGTCCTGTCCTGTCCCTGTCCCTGACCCTGTCCTGTCCCTGTCCCTGTCCCTGTCCCTGACCCTGTCCCTGTCCATGTCCTGTCCTGTCCTGTCCTGTCCCTGTCCCTGATCCTGTCCCTGTCCCTGTCCCTGACCCTGTCCCTGACCCTGTCCCTGTCCATGTCCTGTCCTGTCCCTGTCCCTGACCCTGTCCCTGACCCTGTCCCTGTCCCTGACCCTGTCCCTGTCCCTGTCCATGTCCTGTCCTGTCCTGTCCCTGTCCCTGTCCGTGTCCGTGTCCAGCCCGTGGTCTGTTACGTGTGTGTGGCGTGGGCTGCCATGGAGGAAGCGGGAAAGGCCTTCCGGAAAGTCCCGGCCCCTTGTGGACCTTCTCTGGGCCCACAGCACCTTCTCCGGCTCTGCAGAACCCTTAGGTGCCACTGACCCCCCTCCTGGACCCCTCCCCCGACTGCCCTCCTGGGTACCCCTCCCCCTCTGAGCCCCTTCACATGTTTTCCCAGTTCTTCGAAATTCTTCTCAGTGTGACTCCAGCTGTGCCCTGAGCACCCGAGGATTCCCAGGACAAAGCCCCCGCCCCGCCTCGGCCCTGGCTGGTTCTTCCCCTCCTGCTGGCTGTTCTCTCTCACAGTCCTTAGGCCCTTTCAGACACCACTTCCTCCAGGAAGCCCCCCGTGGGCAGTGTGGAGAAGGTTTTATTCCTCCCGCAGGCGGATGTGGGTTCCTCCTTCCCTCCGGCTCCCAGGTGGACCCTCCATGACCATCAATACTTCAGATGTTGGAAAGTCCAGCAGGGAACCACGGGAGGGACTGCCTGGACCTGGGGGTCAGCCCGGGAAGACCACACGAGGCCGAGCAAGTGGGCGGCCGAGGCCCTGGGGCCCTCCTGAGGTCTCTGACGAGTCTCTCTGGGCCTTGGTCCGGCCCTGAGCACCTCCCTCTGTTAAACGCCAACACTTCAAACCAATATTGCAAATCAATAATCTGATAAACCGGCATCTCGAGCTGTGGACCAGGCTATAGGGAA
This sequence comes from Cryptotis parvus, assembly GCA_021461705.1. NCBI lineage: Eukaryota > Metazoa > Chordata > Mammalia > Eulipotyphla > Soricidae > Cryptotis > Cryptotis parvus. The sequence continues at coordinate 198,901 of JAJIBD010003778.1, read as the reverse complement.
TTTTATTGCTGTTTTTCCTGGCGGTTTTGGCCACATCCATCTGCGCTCTGCACGCAGGGATCCCCAGTAGGGCCCTGCCACGCCCCTCCCCTCCTCCCTCCCTCCCTCCCTCCCTCCCCTCCCCCCCCCTCCCCTCCCCCCCCTCCCCTCCTCTCCCTTCCCTTCTTTTTTTTTTGCTTTTGTGTCACACCTGGCAATGCTAAGGGGTTACTCCTGGTTCTGCACTCAAGAACTACTCCTTGTGGTGCTTGGGGGACCATATGGGATGCCGGTGATTGAACCCAGGTTGGCTGCATGCAAGGAAAATGCCCTCCTGCTGGGCTATTGCTCCGGCCTCTGAGCTGTTCTATTCAAAGAATATTTCAATCTCCTTCAGTAATAGTAAAGTTGAATGAAATTTGCATTTGAGGGAAAATAATGGTCAAATACTTATGCAATTCTTTTCTTGCTTTCATTTCTTGGAACTCATCCAACAGTGCTCAGAGCTGACTCCTGGCTCTGTGCTCAGGATCACTCCTGGTAGTGCTCCCAGAATCCTTGGTAGTGCTCCCAGAATCCTTGGTAGTGCTCCCAGAATCCTTGGTAGTGCTGGAGATTGAACCAGGGTTGGCTGCATCCATGGCGGCCCCTTGGCCCCCGCATTGCTCTGGCCCCACGTTCTTTTCCTTCTCTCTCTTTCTCTCTCTCTCTCTCTCTTTTTCTCTTTTCTCTATTTCTCTTTTTTAAAAAATTTTATTATTTCCCCAAATATTATTACACCATTTTAGACATACAATTGAAAGATGCTCATGTAGAGTTTTGGTTCTACAGTGTTCCAACACCCATCCCTCCACCTGAACCCATCTCCCATCACCAATGTCCCCACTTCCCTCCCCCTCCCACACCTCAACTACTTGGCGGGTTCTGTATGTCATTTCTTTCCTCTTTATATCTCCTTCCCAACAAACTATACTGCTCTTCGTGGAATGCAATGCATTAAAAGACATTACTGTTTCACTATTTTAGTGGACCGCGACGCGCAAGCGGCCGCACAACCTGGGCTCAAACTGGTTTTGCTCTGTTCATCTGGTCGTGAGGCAGTTTCCCCAGTCCGGACAGAGAAAATGGTGGCTAGTGTGATGCGCTGAGTCTCATCCGGCTGCTTCCAGGGACCCCCAGAGGCGACGGGCCACTCCCAAAAACCCATCTGCCCTCCTCGGGGCTCCATGGTCAGCTGGGCCCGGCGCGAGCCGAGTTCCAGCCTCCCCAGCCGCTTGTTTCTTTCTTTCTTTCTTTCTTTTCTTTCTTTCTTTCTTTCTTTCTTTCTTTCTTTCTTTCTTTCTTTCTTTCTTTCTTTCTTTCTTTTCTTTTCTTTCTTTCTTTTCTTTCTTTCTTTCTTTCTTTCTTTCTTTCTTTCTTTTCTTTCTTTCTTTCTTTCTTTCTTTCTTTCTTTCTTTCTTCTCTCTCTTTCTTTCTTTCTTTCTTTCTTTCTTTCTTTCTTTCTTTCTGTCTGTCTGTCTCTTCTCTCTTCTTCTCTTCTTTCTTTCTTTCTTTTTCTTTCTTTCTTTCTTTCTTTCTTTCTTTCTTTTTCTTTCTTTCTTTCTTTCTTTCTTTCTTTCTTTCTTCTTTCTTTCTTTCTTTCTTTCTTTCTTTCTCTCTTTTCTTTCTTTTCTCTCTTTCTCTCCTCCTCCCTCCCTTCCTCCCCTCCCTCCCTCCCTCCTCCCTCCTCCCTCCCTCCCCTTCCTTCCTCCCTCCCTCCCTCCTCTCCCTCCCTTCCTCCCTCCCTCCCTCCCTCCCTTCCTCCCCTCCCTCCCTCCCTCTCTCCCTTCCTCCTTTCCTCCCTTCCCTTCCTTCCTTTCCTTCCTTCCTTCCTTCCTTCCTTCCTTCCTTCCTTCCTTTCCTTCCTTCCTTCCTTCCTTCCTTTCCTTCCTTCCTTCCTTCCTTCCTTCCTTCCTTCCTTCCTTCCTTCCTTCCTTCCTTCCTTCCTTCCTTCCTTCCTTCCTTCCTTCCTTCCTTCCTTCCTTCCTTCCTTCCCTTCCTTCCTTCCTTTCCTTCCTTCCTTCCTTCCTTCCTTCCTTCCTTCCTTCCTCACTTGCTGCTTTTTTGGGTCACACCTGGTGATACTCAGGGTTTACTCCTGGCTCTGCACTCGAATTACTCTTGGCGGTGCTGGGAGACTGTATGGGATGCCGGGATCAAACCTGGGTCAGCTCGTGCAAGGTAACGCCTCCCCCGCTGTGCTCCTTCTCCGGCTCTTACGTGAAGGATTGTAAGGTTTTGCCTTCCTTTGGGAGGGTCTTGAGTCAGCCTTGGGCACCAGCGACCCTCTGCTGAAAGCATGAACAAACGTAATGGGACAGAATTAGAATGATCTCTGACAGCTAGAATGATCTCTGATTTTTTCTTATCCCTCTGAAGAAGTAGATTGTGGCAATATTAGTGAGTTATAACTAACATTATAACTGGCAAGTTATAACCCAAAGTCGCCCTGAACAAACAGAGTGATTGCTCTGGGCAGATGGGGTCAGAGTCCACGTCTTTGGAGCCCAGTGAGCCCAGACTCCGGCAGGTGAATATTTCTCTTGTAAGGCCCTGGAGCTAGGGGCCCTACCTCCTCCAAAGAACCAGCACTGTGTGGGTGTCAGGGCTCATGGGAGGGTGAGGCTCATGTAGATGTGTCAAGGCCTGCGCACGCACACACAGACACACAGACACACACAGACACAAGACACACAGACACACACAGACACACAGACACACAGACAGTACACAGACACACACAGACACACAGAGGTACACAACAGGTACATACACAGGCACACAGAGACACACAGACACACACACAGACACAGAGACACACAAGGCACACACAGACACACAGATACACACAGACACACAAGATATACACAGGTACATACGGGCACACACATAGACACACATACACAGGTACACGGGCACACAGACATACAGAGGAACACACAGACAAACGTAGACACATACAGACATACAGAGACACACAGACACACACGGGCACACACAGACACACAGACACACAGATACACAAGACACACACGGATGACACACAGGTACAAACGGGTACACAGACACAGAGACACACAGATACACACAGTAGCACACGGGCACTAGAGACACAGAGGTACACACAAACACAGACACACACAGACACACAGGCACACAGATATTCACGGGCATTCACACAGACATATACACACATAGACACACAGGTACACAGACACACAAGTACACACGGGTACACACGACATTAGACACACACAGGTACACACGGGCACAAGACATACAGCGTACACACAGACAAACACAGACACACACAGATACATAGACACACAGGTACACAGACACATAGACACACAGAGGCATACATAGATACACAGACACACAGACACTACAGACACACAGGCACACAGACACACAGACACACAGACACACAAGGCACACACAGACACACAGACACAGACACACAGACACACACAGACACACACAGACACACGCGTAATTCCACCTCAACTGCAGCTCTGCCTTTGCTCTGGCAAACCCCCCACAGCCCCCAGAACCCAGAGTAAGGGCTCCCTCAGGCTCCCATGGGGCCCGGGTGACTCACACACCGATCGTGTGTGTGTCAGTGTGTGCACATGTGTATGTATGTGTGTGCCCTCACGTGCTCCACATGCACATGTCAGTGTGTACATGCATGTGCGGCGTATGTATGCGTGTATTCATGTGTGTATTCATGTGTACTCATAGGTGCACACCTCTGTTGTGTGTGAATGTGCGACATGTGCAAGCCTGCCTGCTTGTGCATACGGTCTGCATACCCTCCTGTACATACGTGTCCACGTGTATTCACATGTGCTCATGTACATGTACCAGTGTGCATGCACATGTGTGCACGCATGTCCATGCCTGCTCGTGTGTTTATGTGTGCACAGTGCATGTATGTGTCTGCATGTACACGTGTGCATCTGGGTACATGGGAGTGCAGGTGTGCACTGTGCAGTCACGTGGTTGTGTATGTGCTCGCACATGGGTGTGAGCTGTGACTAACTCTCCGTGCCGGGAGCTCCGGGCGTGGCAACATGGTCACTCCCGTGGCCTGTCCAAGTGGTGGCGCCCCTTGCCCTGAAGGGGCGCTCCAGGACCCGCTCCGGGCTTCAGGCAGCTGTGGAGCTTGGTGGTGCTCAGGGCTCTCCCCCCGGCTCTGTGCTCCAGCAGCACCCCTGGCCCAGGGCCACAGGCATGCCGGACTGGCCAGCTGTGTGCAGGGACGTGCCCCCACTGCGTCCCATGCTCTGGCCCCTGAGATTTTTGACTCTGTTTTGGGCCACACCCAGCACATGCAGAACTCAAGGCTGCTGCTGGCCTGCACTCAGAAGTGACCCTGGTGGGGTTTGGACACCATGTGTGGTGTGGGGACTGACCCTGGGTGGACGAGTCCAAGGCAGTGCCTCAGCCCCGTGCTGCTCCTGTCCTCTGCGTGATGCCTCCAGTCTGCGTGGTGTGGGGCAGGGCTGCCCTCCTCTTCTCTCCGTGACACCTCGGGCAGGTGGTGTGGGCACCGGATGGGTGGCGTGGGCACAGGGCGGGTGATGTGGCACAGGGTGGATGGCGTGGGCACAGGGCGGGTGTCGTGGGCACAGGGTGGGTGGCGTGGGCACAGTCGGGTGGCGTGGGCACAGGGCGGGTGGCGTGGGCACAGGGGCGGTGGCGTGGGCACAGGGCGGGTGGCGTGGGCAGCCTGTCCCGTCTCTTCCGCTGAGGACCACACGGCTGACGGGGCAGCAGCCAAGCGCCTTGGCCGGTCCACTCCGGTTCTCTCAGGAAGGAGCCGCTCAGCCTCTCCTTCATGTCCCCCATCCAGAAACAGCTTCGAGAACGTTCCTGATCTCACAGAAGTGAGCTCGGTTCCAGTAAACCACGTTTCTTTGAAAGCGCCGTAGCACCTGTGGTTCTCGCATGCCCTGACCGCCTGTCCTGGCCACCGGTCCGGGCGCGGAGGCAACCCGCCTTCGCTGACGGTCGCAACAGCTCAGAGGAGCAGAGGCCACCCCGCAGCCCCCGCGCTGCCCAGCCGCCTGCCCTGGTGGCACACAGGGTGCCCCTGCTCTCTGGAGGCCCCCAAAGGCGGCTTCAAGGTGCTCCCTTGGCCGCATTGGGGGTCCCAGCCCTCAACCTCAGCCTAGGGGCCAGTGTTGCGGTGAAGGCTGAGCCCGGTCCTTCCCAGCACCGGGCATTTGGGTGCGTGTAAGGCGGACACCGTCCCTGCTGTGCTCTTGCTCCGGCCCCTCGTAGGATCTTTATAAAAAGGGGCACAGAGGTGGGCAGTAAGGCTGCAGGGGTGTGGCCGTGAGGGGCCAGGTGGGCACCTGGGTGTGAGGGCATCCCTGGAGAGCAGCAGGACAGGAAGGCAGGAGGGGGGGAGAAAAGGCCAGCAGGAGAGTGGACAGCTGCAGGAGAGTGGACAGCCAGCAGGAGAGTGGACAGCTGTAGGAGAGTGGACAGCCATCAGGAGAGTGGACAGCTGCAGGAGAGTGGACAGCCAGCAGGAGAGTGGACAGCTGCAGGAGAGTGGACAGCCAGCAGGAGAGTGGACAGCCAGCAGGAGAGTGGACAGCTGCAGGAGAGTGGACAGCCAGCAGGAGAGTGGACAGTGGCAGGAGAGTGGACAGTGGCAGGAGAGTGGACAGCTAGCAGGAGAGTGGACAGCCTGCAGGAGAGTGGACAGCCAGCAGGAGAGTGGACAGCCAGCAGGAGAGTGGACAGCTAGCAGGAGAGTGGACAGCTAGCAGGAGAGTGGACAGCCTGCAGGAGAGTGGACAGCCAGCAGGAGAGTGGACAGCTAGCAGGAGAGTGGACAGCTAGCAGGAGAGTGGACAGTCAGCAGGAGAGTGGACAGCCTGCAGGAGAGTGGACAGCCTGCAGGAGAGTGGACAGCAGGCAAGAGAGTGGACAGCCACAAGCAGGCCTGAGCAGGGCCTGAGCAGGAGTGACCCCAGCCTGCTCTTGCTCTCCTGTGGCATCACCCCCAGCCCAGACAGGCATCTCAGTCCCATGAAAGCTTGTGAGGTGAGAACAGGAGCAGGGGCCGAGAGCACAGGGCGTTGGCTCTGCATGCGGCTGCCCGGGTTCGATCCCTGGCATCCCATGATTCCTGAGCGAAGAGCCAGGAGTAACTCCTGAGCGTTGCTGAGTATGACGCAAAAGAGCAAAAAAGTAGAAAAAACAGACAAAACCCACAAACAAACCAACAAACGGGAAGCAGATGAGAGGCTGAGAACCTGTGGGGCAGTGGGGCACAGGGCCTGGCGTGGCCAGGGCGGGGCAGCTGATTCCCTATGGCCACAGTGACGCCTACTGCCCGCAAGTCCTGCTGTGACCGTCCACGCCGGCCTCCCGGGGCTGTTGCTCTTGAGTGGCTCTGAGTGGCTCCCGAGCCAGTGGCCCAGTGGGTCCAGTGGTCTGTGGGCAGCCGGGCGGGAAGGCATCTCCACAGGCGTTACAGGCTGTTCTGGAAACTTCTAGGAGTTCTGGAACTGCCTCCGGGTCCCTCGAATACTGAGAGAGGACTCTGAACACTCAGCTCTCACGGACCAGCTCTGCCAATGCAAAACTTGATTTTTCTTTTCCCTTTTGGGTCACAGCTGGCGATGCTCAGGAGTTACTCCTGGCTCTGCACTCAGGAATTACTCCTGGCGGTGCTCAGGGGGCCATTTGTGATGCCGGGATCGAACCCGGGTCAGCCGTGTGCAAGGCAAACGCCCTCCTGCTGGACTATCGCTCCGCCCCCAAAACTCGATGTCTGATTGCTGAGACTTCCCTGCAGCACTGGGCGGGAGGCGGGCCCGGGGGCTGTCGCTTCCCACTGCTGCGGTTACCTGGGTGGGGCCCTCCTGTCCCCCAACAAGGGAACATGGCATGGTTTAATTTGGGGGCTTCTGAAGCATCAGCAGAGGGGCTTGTTAAATGTATTTTAGAATTTCATCTACACTTGAGAAATGTCCTGAACAGAGGTGGCCTGACTGTCCCCCACCCCCAGGAGCTCAGAACGGGCTGGGGGCCAGGGCTCGCCCCTCATGGCTCCAGACCCCCCCACCCCCTCGCCAGCCTACGCTTCTCGCAGAAACGAGCACCGCACTATTTTCTGGGACCAGGTTAGTGAGGGCTGGGTCCCCCCAGGGCTGCAGCTGAGGCTCTGGTCGGGGGAGCGGCGAGAGGGCGCGACCCCCTGCAGCTCCAGGAACCGGGCACCGCGCCGGGAGCGACGGGTTACAAGCCCGGGGTGGGGCCTGGGTGGGGGACCATCACGGGGTCCATCACGGGGACCATCACGGCACCCCACGGGCCCCAGAGCCCGTGTGTGGACCCCGCCCCCCATCTTGGCCTCTGTCCCCTGCTCCGTAGGGACCCAGCAGCACCTGCCGCCACCGGCTCCTGCCCTTGGAGCCCCCTTTGGCTCAGCCACGGCCACCTGCGCCCACCGTCCGCGGGACCTCGCTCCACCCCTGGGCTCCCGGCGGCGCCCCCGGGACACGCGGAGACCCGGACCCGGACCCGGACGCGGACCGGACCCCGACCCGAGGTCGCCTCTGCAGAAAAGTGATTTCTCGAAAACTAGCGCTTCAGAGAAGGGGGGGCCGGAGGGCCGCGCCCATTGGCCACTCCCGACCTCTCCGCCACGCCCATTGGGCGGCGCTGCCGTCGCTCGGCGCCAGGACACGCCCCCTCCTTTAAAAAGCCGCGCGCGGCTGGGGCTGAGCGCATCGGCCCGCGCAGCGCCCGCGTGAGAGCCCGCAGCTGGGGAGCGGCAGGTAGGGCCGGGCAGGGGGAGCCCCGGGGTACCCCTGGTTTTCTCTCCCCTGCTCCCTAATGTCACCCCGATCCAGAGCCCCAGCCGCTGGGGGACCAAGATGGGCCATTGCTGAAAAAATGCAATTCACTTCTCTTGAAATGTGGTTTGCAGGGAGAACTTGGGGAGCGAGAATGGAGGGGTCCGGGTCCCCTCTGGGGGGCCGCTGCTGGCCGCTCCTGGGGCTGGCCCGGCGACTCTGCTTTATCCCAGCTCAGATTTCGGGGTGCTCTGAAGTTCCTGACTTAAGCCCACTGACTGAAAGTGTGTGGAGGGCACGGGGCTGCGCCGGGAGACCCTTGCCGCCCAGGACCCCGCTCATGGTCAGCTGGCGGCGAATGGCATCTAGGGACAGGCTTTTCCTCCCCCACAAGCACCGGTTTGGGGTGGGGACGTCCTCACTCGCGGCTCTCCCCAGGATGGAGGGCGGCTGTCGCCAGGCAGGGTGGCACCAGGAAGCCCCTAAGCGCCCTGGGCTCTGGGGCCACCAGGGCAGACCGCAAGCCGAGGGGCCCAGGAGCCCGGCTCGTGGCCTTTCGCCTGCCTGCAGGAACCTGATCTCCCGGAGGCAGGAGCTGTGGCCGCTCTTGGGCCGGGGACGTTCTTATCTCAGCTGGGAAGGGAAGTTGGAAAGTCGCTCCTGAATCTCTCCCCTGCCCAGGCCGGCTGGGCTGCAGGGTCCTGGGTGGGAAGGACCCTTCACGGCCGCTTCCTCTGCGAGTGGATCCGGCCGCCTGGCTCTGGCCTCCCTGACCTCCACCTGTCCCTTTGACAGGGCCCCAGGAGCGCTGTCTGCTGCTTTCCTTAGCGGGGAGCTGCCGAGCCCCCGTGGGAAAGGAGTCCCCTTCTGGAAGGATCCGCGGAAGTCAGGTTTTGCTTTCCCTTTCAGGAAGTCCCGGGACTCCGGCCAGAGGAACGCTCTTGAGCTTGGGAGCCTCTGGGCTGTCCCTCTCTCTCTAGGGAGAGCGGAAGAGGTCTGACCCCTTAAGGCTGATACTTATTTTTCAGAGCCCCCTGGGTGCTGTTGGTCGCCTCGTCCCTTCTCTTCCCCTTGGCCTCCTGCCCTCTGGGTCGGACAGGTGGTGGTAATGAATTCATTCATTAATCTTGGTTTCTGTTTTTTGGGTCACACCTGGCGGTGCTCAGGGGTCACTCCGGCAGGCTCGGGACCATATGGGATGCTGGGGAGGGCACCTGGTCAGCTGCGTGCGGGGCAGATTCTTTTTTTTTTTTTTTTTTTTTTGCTTTTTTTGGGTCACACCCGGCAATGCTCAGGGCTACTCCTGGCTCTGCACTCAGGAATTACTCCCTGGCGGTGCTCGGGGGACCATATGGGATGCCGGGATCGAACCCAGGCCGGCACAGGCCTGCCGCAGGTAAGGCAAACGCCCTACCCGCTGGGCTATCGCCCGGCCCCGGGCAGATTCTTTCCCGTGCCCCGCCCCCTGGCACTGTTTTAGAGCCGCGAAGGGAGAAGTTTCCTGGGCCCTGGCAGAGCCTCACAGAGAGGCCCCCCACATCACCCACATTCACAGATCCCAAATGACCTCTAGAGATTACGAGGGAGAACATGGCTGGGACTGGGTCCCGGACCAATCTGAGGACCCACAGAGGGGCAGCGCGTGGGGCAGGACAGTGGGTGCCTCAGGCTTCCACCCCGCATGGCTCTGGCGTGACCTTTCTCTTGGGGACACAGAGTCTTGTCACCACTGATTGTTTGAAAATTGTTTGTCTAGAGGGGCCACACTTTCATCATAATAGAAATGCCTGGTCGTTATTTCTTTGGGGTGGGTGTCTGTCCAGCTTCCGGGCAGACGTCCGGCCTGTTCTTGTAAACAACTGAGGGTGGACACACCACTATGTCCCCCCAGGCCGGTTCTTGTAAACAACTGAGGGTGGACACACACTGTGTCCCCCAGGCCGGTTCTTGTAAACGGCTGAGAGTGGACACACACTATGTCCCCAGGCCGGTTCTTGTAAACTACTGAGGGTGGACACACACTGTGTCCCCCAGGCGGTTCTTGTAAATGGCTGAGAGTGGACACACTGTGTCCCCCAGGCCGATTCTTGTAAACTACTGAGAGTGGACACACACTATGTCCCCCAGGCCGGTTCTTGTAAACTACTGAGGGTGGACACACACTGTGTCCCCCAGGCCGGTTCTTGTAAACTACTGAGGGTGGACACACACTGTGTCCCCCCAGCCACCCCAACTCAGGAAGGTTCTTCCTCTCAGTGTCCTGCCCACAGCTCCTGGCCATCTGGGTCAGTCCCTGGGCCGTGTGGGTCAGGACAATTCACTGTGACCACTTGATTGTGGGTCTTGCCATAGGCACCCACTGTCCTGCCCCACACCACCAGGGAAGGAGGCTGGGAGGACAGGAATGACGCCCGTTGCTTAGAAAGTCCCCACACCGGGTCTCACCCCAGTGCTCCCAGACCCCGTCACCCCAACCTCCAGCCAGTGCTGAGCTGCTCGGTTGGGCCCTGACTGAGGCGCCCGAGGACTCCAGAGGACCCACCATGGCCCACCCTGACTCCTGAGCCCCTCAGATGGGTGAAAGGAGCAGCCTGGGCGGGCGTGGTTGAGGAGGGAGACGCCGTTTGCTCCCAGAACTGCGGGACAGGACAGTGGTGGAGGCCGGGAGGGACAGCTGGAAGGGCCTCGGGCTCACGGCTGTCTCCTGGGAGTCCTGCCTGGCCCGAGGTCTGGGGCTCCCCGGCCAGAGGACGCTTCTGTTCCTGCTTATCCCGTTGCAGTTCTCGGCCGCCAGGATGTGTGACCGCAGTGGGGGCAGGCGGCTGCGGCAGTGGCTGATTGAGCAGATCGACAGCGGGGCCTACCCCGGGCTGGTGTGGGAGAGCGACGAGAAGAGCATGTTCCGGATCCCCTGGAAGCACGCTGGCAAGCAGGACTACAACCAGGAGGTGGACGCGTCCATCTTCAAGGTCACTGCCCGCTCCGTGCAGGGGCGAGTGTGTGTGGAGTGTGACAGCGAGAGTGTGAGCATGAGTGTGTGAGCATGAGAGTGTGTGTGAGTGTGAGTATGTGAGAGTGTGTGAGTGTGATGTGTGAGTGCGTGAGAGTGTGAGTGAGTGTGAGAGTGTGTGTGAGTGTGAGTGAGAGTGTGTGAGCGTGAGTTCAAGTGTGTGAGAGCATGAGAGTATGTGAATGTGAGAGTGTGATTGTGCATATAAGAGCATGAGTGTGTGAACATGAGCGTTTGCATGTGTGAGAGTATCTGTGAGTGTGTGGAGGACGTGAGAGTGTGAGAGTGCGTGAGTTTGAGCAGGTGTGTGTGAGTGTGGGGGTGTCCCTCCTTGGGGCCAACAGGTGTGTGTAGGGCAGGAGACTGAGCATGGCGGAGAGTGGGCACGGGCTGGGTCAGAGTCAGTAGAGGACCTGTGAGGGCTGTGAGGGCTGTGAGGACCTGTGAGGGCTGTGAGGGCTGTGAGGACCTGTGAGGGCTGTGAGGGCTGTGAGGGCTGTGAGGGCTGTGAGGGCTGTGAGGGCTGTGAGGGCTGTGTGGGCCTGTGAGGGCTGTGAGGGCTGTGAGGGCTGTGAGGGCTGTGAGGACCTGTGAGGGCTGTGAGGGCTGTGAGGGCTGTGGAGGGCTGTGAGGGCTGTGTGGGCCTGTGAGGGCTGTGAGGGCTGTGAGGGCTGTGGGGCCTGTGAGGGCTGTGAGGGCTGTGTGGGCCTGTGAGGGCTGTGAGGGCTGTGAGGGCTGTGAGGGCTGTGAGGACCTGTGAGGGCTGTGAGGGCTGTGAGGGCTGTGAGGGCTGTGGAGGGCTGTGAGGGCTGTGAGGGCTGTGTGGGCCTGTGAGGGCTGTGTGGGCCTGTGAGGGCTGTGAGGGCTGTGAGGGCTGTGAGGGCTGTGAGGGCTGTGAGGGCTGTGAGGGCTGTGAGGGCTGTGTGGGCCTGTGAGGGCTGTGAGGGCTGTGAGGGCTGTGAGGGCTGTGGAGGGCCTGTGAGGGCTGTGAGGGCCTGTGAGGGCTGTGAGGGCTGTGAGGGCTGTGAGGGCTGTGAGGGCTGTGAGGGCCTGTGAGGGCTGTGAGGGCTGTGAGGGCTGTGAGGGGCTGTGAGGGCTGTGAGGGCTGTGAGGGCTGTGAGGGCTGTGTGGGCCTGTGAGGGCTGTGAGGGCTGTGAGGACCTGTGAGGGCTGTGAGGACCTTTGAGGGCCTGTGAGGGCCTGTGAGGGCTGTGAGGAACTGTGAGGGCCATGAGGACCTGTGTGGGCCTGTAAGGGCCTGGGAGGGCCGTGAGGACCTGTGTGAGCCTGTAAGGGCCTGGGAGGGCCTGTGTGGGGCTGTGAGGGCCTGTGTGGGGTTGCCCCCTTTGGAAGACCCTAGTCTCAAGACCGAGACCAGCCTGTGTCCACAGCCTCCTTGCTATGCTTCTCGCTGGCCTCCAGCCCCTGCAGCCCTTCTCTGGGGTTGAGCCGGGTGTGTCTGAGCAGCTCTGGGCTCACAGGTGACCAGGTGTAGGCCTGGCCTTCCAGCCTCACCGCAGTTGGCCTTTATGGCTGGGCTGTCCTGTGCATTCCAGGGGGTCCGCACCTGCTTTTGTTTTTTGTTTTGGGGTCCCACTCAGCGATGCTCAGGGGTCACTCCTGGTGGGTGCTGGGGCCGGAGCTTGCAAGGCTACTCCCTCCTGGCCAGGGTCTGCACTTTCTTCCCACCTGCAGGCATAGCCCCTGTCCTCAAGGAAGTGACCGTGGTCCGCACGACAGAACCCCCCGTGTGCGCCTTGGGGCCGCAGGTGCTGAGCAGCTTGGGGTTGCCGGGCCCAGATTCAGGCTCTTCTTGTGCAATGCCCCACGGGCCGTTTCGACAGCGCGAGAAGCCGGGCAGATTCCCACGTTTCCGCCGTTACACAGCTGCTGTGTGGCAATCGGGCCCTGCTACAATCTCGGCAGGACTGGAGATGGCAGGGGCTTGGGCCCCCGGAGCTGAGGAGGGGAAGCTCTGAGGGTCCTCCCACCCCTGTGCTGCGCGGCACCGGCTGCCCTCAGCGTCTGTCCAGGCGAGAACCTTCCTGCTCCACATGGTGTGTGTTAAGAAAAAGCCCCATGCAGACGTCCTCATGGACAGGGAGAAGAGCCGCCCCTGAATCCCCCGCATATCTCATGCGGTGTAGACGCCCCATGTGGTGTAGACGGACCTTGCTATCCTGTGCCACCTGGCAAGTTTGCTGCCAGAGCAGGGGCAGGTTTACTTGGGAGTCCTCCTGGCTCTGCACTCAGGAATCACTCCCGGCGGTGCTCGGGGGACCATACAGGATGCCGGGATCCACCCAGGTCCGCTGCGTTCAAGGCAAACGCCTTCCCGCTGTGCTCTGGCTCTGACCCCACCCGTTTGGTTTTGATAAGGCAGTTCACCACTTCCTGGCTGGCCTCGGGGAGCTTGAAGTCTGGGCCCAGGTCCGGGTGCCCAAGGACCCTGGCACGAGGCCCTGGTTCTCTCCTGGCGCACAGGCCGGGCGGGCGAGGCGTGGCGCCTGCGGCAGGAGCTCCATGGTGGCCTCGGGCCCCCAGCCCCTCAGTGAGGAGCAGCTCTAAAGGGGCTTGGGTAGCCTGTCCCGGGCTCCCGGGCTGTGACTGTACGTGGAGAGAACTGTCACCTCTGACCTGTCCCCACCCTGGGCTCACGGTGAGTGTGAGGGGAGCCGCGGGGGCCAGCTGCTACCCCATAGCTCCGGGCCAGGGAGGGCGTCAGGTTCATCTCCAGAGCTCTGTGTGTCTGCGCGTATGAACGAGCTCCTGCGTGTGTGTGTGCGTGTGTGTGAACGAGCTCCTGCGTGTGTGTGCGCGTGTGAACGAGCTCCTGCGTGTGTGTGCATGTGTGTGAACGAGCTCCTGCATGTGTGTGTGTGCGTGTGTGTGAACGAGTTCCTGCGTAAAGCGTGTGTTAACGAGCTCCTGCGTGTTTGTGTGCGTGTGTGTGAACGAGTTCCTGCATGTGTGTGTGTGCGCTTGTGTGTGAACGAGTTCCTGCGTGTGTGCGTGTGTGAACGAAGTTCCTGCATGTGTGTGTGTGAACGAAGTTCCTGCATGTGTGTGTGTGCGCTTGTGTGTGAGCGAGTTCCTGCGTGTGTGTGTGTGAACGAATTCCTACATGTGTGTGTACGCTTGTTTGTGAACGAGTTCCTGCATGTGTGTGTGAACGAGTTCCTGTGTGTGTGTGAACGAGTTCCTGCATGTGTGTGTGTGCGCTTGTGTGGAACGAGTTCCTGCAGTGTGCGTGTGTGAATGAGTTCCTGCATGTGTGTGCGTGTGAGTATGTGCGTGTGTGTGAACGAGTTCCTGCATGTGTGTGTGTGTGGAACGAGTTCCTGCATGTGTGTGTGCGTGGGAGTACGTGCGTGTGTATGAACAAGTTCCTGCATGTGTGTGGAATGTGTGTGTGAACGAGTTCCTGCATGTGTGTGCGTGTGAGCGTCGCGTGTGTGTGCGCGTGCTCCGCAGTACCACACGGCAGAGGCCAGGGCTGCTCCTAGAATTGCAGCCAGATCCCCCGCCCCGAGAGAGCCAGGCCCGTGCCCAGGTCCCAGGGGCCTGAGCAGTTCTGGGCGGGGAGAGCTGAGGGGGTGCCGTCAGCGCCTCGGGTCCCGCCTGTCCCGGAAAGCAGGGGTGATGGTAGAGGGGGCCCTGCTCACGGGGCGCAAGCCGCTGAGGCACGTTTTCTCTGTCCAAAATGACGGTTCAGACGGGGGCATGGAACATTCTGGAGAGGCCAAGTCTGACCTCGGAGGGTGTCTGCAGTGAGTGTGAGCCGAACGCGGATGGACGTTGTCGGGCACTGCCCCTGGATCCACCGAGATATTGGGGTGCAAGTCCCCACACCTGCAGGGGGTCTCAGGCAGGGCCTGGACCTGCCCCCAGGGACAGGGTACTGGGGTGTAGGAATCAGGGTCCCCTCCTAGATGGGGGCTTGGGGCCGCTGCCTGAGTGTCCGAGGAGCCTGGGGACGGGCCCGCACAGCCCTGCAGTACCGGCTGGCCAGTCCAGCTCAGCATTTCTAAGGGAGGGGCAGAGAGCTGTAAAATCCCTCCGATGGGAGAAACATTTCATTGCTTTATACCCCCGACTGGGGGTGGGGGTGGGAGAGATCTAGAATAAATGCCCAAATGCAAAACCCGCCGGGTGCTGGACGCGGTCAAACTTTGCCAACGTTCCATTTTCATGCTACGTTTTAGCCGGGCTTGATTTGAAAACAACAAATTGTTCTTTGTTTTGAACGTTCTGGTGAAACCAAGTGCCACTTCCTCTTTGCCATGCCTGACCTCAGGCTCTTCCTGGACACAGGGATTTAGCTGAGAGGCAGCTTCACCGTGTGTGTGTGTGTGTGTGTGTGTGTGTGTGTGTAAGTGCACGTCTCATGTGTGGGTATGCACATGTGTGTGTGTCCGTGCGATCTTGTGTGTGTCTGTGCATGTGTGTGCACGCATGCTGTGCCTTGTGTGTCTGAATCTGGCTCAGCCGGGCCTCCCTTGGGCCCCCAGCCCTGGGGGTCTGTTCTCAGCTGTGGGGCCCTGGCCTGCGCTGCTGGCTACCCCTGGGGCCGCCTCACAGTGCTCCTTCCTTCAGGCCTGGGCTGTCTTCAAAGGGAAGTTTAAGGAGGGCGACAAGGCCGAGCCGGCCACTTGGAAGACGGCGGCTACGCTGTGCCCTGAACAAGAGCCCGGACTTTGAGGAAGTGACTGACCGCTCCCAGCTGGACATCTCTGAGCCCTACAAAGTCTACCGCATCGTGCCTGAGGATGAACAGAAATGTAACTGCCCTGGGGGGCCCTCAGCATGCAGGGACCGGGACAGCACAGGCTCCCTGGCCTCAGGGAGGAGCCTGGCCTAGCCCAGGGGAGGGTAGGAGACAGGTGCGGCCTGCTGCCATGCGGCCACCACCGTGATGCAGGGGTAGGGCCAGGAGCCCGGTCTAGATTTCCGGCCCCTGGGAGGGCAGGGCGGGTGGGGGGTCCATGGGGGGGGGACAGAGGAGGCAGGAGGGGGGGCGGGGGGCTTACAGAGGCTCCCAAAGCCGCACCCGCCGTCCTCATGGTAGCTGCTGGTCTCTGCTGGGGTTCCGGCCAGGTTCCTCCCACTGTGAGCCAAGCCCCGCTGCCTTGCGCCTGCTCAGACCGGCCGGCCGCCTTCTGTCCGGGCTCCTAGTGGAGGCGTGTGGCTCCAGGAGCAGCTGCTGTGCCGTGAAAGGTCGCGGACACCCAGGGAGCAGGCGAGTGGCCACGTGTGATTCAGGCCATTGTCACAACAGATGGACCCTGGGGAGTAGGTGGGACAGAAGCCCCTGGAGACGGCGATGGGGGTCCCCGTCAGCCCGACAGGCCTCTTGCCCCCGTTTGTGACTGAGCTGTCTGCTCCCTGGCCCCACCTGGCCCCCAGTGCTGGCCCCCACCCCTCCCCTGGGGTCTCCTGTCAGTAGGCGCCGGGGCTTGGGAGGCCCAGACTTGAGTTTCTGCCACTTGTCGTGTTCTTTGGTGCATCCCCACGGCTCCAGGGGCTGTGGATTTGGGGAAAGAGGCTCCTGCCCCTCGGGACCTGCCGGACAGGACAGGTGCCGGCACTGGTTTGCATCCTGTGTGTGGGGGGCAGGGAAACCGGCATTTGCATAAGGTCTAAATGCATCCTCTGGGCCTCAGGGGTTCCCAAGAGGGGTACCGCCCACGGCAAGTTCTGGACCCAGCACGGGAGCCAGTGCAGGGCGAGTGGCAGGGCCCAGGGGAGTTGGGGGAAACGAGGATTAACCCAGCACAGCCCGGTGCTGGAGCGAGGGAGACCTGGACGTCGCGCCCGAGGCGGGTAGGTCAGAGCCAAGGCCTCAGCGGGGCCAGCTGCCTTCCACCCGCCCTCCCCTCCTTCCTTCTTTCCTTTCTCTCTTCTTTTTCTTTCCCTCCCTCCCTCCCTTTGTTCTTTCAGTGCCTGGACCTCCCGGCTGTGCTTGGAGGATCACCCTGGGGGTGTCTGGAGGTCCCCTCTGTCCTGTCCTACCCGCTGTGCTGCCTCTCCGCCCACGAAGCACTTATTAGGTGGCCTTGAGGCTACCCTGAGTTCAGGTGTGCACCGCTCGGGCTGGCCACGGAGAGCTTTCCTGCGGTCAGCTTTGATAAAGACCCTCTGCAGACACGGTGTGGCAAAGCTGTGCATTCCCGCCACGCGGCCCGCGCGTGAGGAGCAGCTTGTTTCCACATCTTAGCGGGCCCGCATGGAGCCGACTTCTCCCTTTGCCCGACGGTCAGATGACTCAGGCGCCTGGGAAGAAGGGGCCGAGCCTGTTCCCAAACAACCCGACACCCAGTTCCCTGCACTCAGCAGGAAAACGACCCCTGGTTACTGCCCTGCTGACGCCTCTGTGCGCTTCCCCTCACAGGCAAACTGGGTCTGGGAGCCCTGGCAGCGTGAGCGAAGCCACGGAGAGGGGGTGCGAGGAGACGGGCAAGGAGGTGAGTGGGCCACGGAGAGGGGGTGCGAGGAGACGGGCAAGGAGGTGAGTGGGCCCACGGAGAGGGGGTGCGAGGAGACGGGCAAGGAGGTGAGTGGGGCCCACGGAGAGGGGGTGCGAGGAGACGGGCAAGGAGGTGAGTGGGCCACGGAGAGGGGGTGCGAGGAGACGGGCAAGGAGGTGAGTGGGCCCACGGAGAGGGGGTGCGAGGAGACGGGCAAGGAGGTGAGTGGGGCCCACGGAGAGGGCGGGAGGGGAGACGGGCAAGGAGGTGAGTGGGCCCACGGAGAGGGGTGCGAGGAGACGGGCAAGGAGGTGAGTGGGCCCACGGAGAGGGGGAAAGGGGAGACGGGCAAGGAGGTGAGTGGGCCCACGGAGAGGGGGTGCGGGAGACGGGCAAGGAGGTGAGTGGGCCCACGGAGAGGGGGTGCGAGGAGACGGGCAAGGAGGTGAGTGGGGCCCACGGAGAGGGGGTGCGAGGAGACCGGCAAGGAGGTGAGTGGGGCCACGGAGAGGGGGTGCGAGGAGACGGGCAAGGAGGTGAGTGGGGCCCACGGAGAGGGGGTGCGAGGAGACGGGCAAAGGAGGGTGAGTGGGCCCACGGAGAGGGGGTGCGAGGAGATGGGCAAGGAGGTGAGTGGGCCCACGGAGAGGGGGTGCGAGGAGACGGGCAAGGAGGTGAGTGGGCCCACGGAGAGGGGGTGCGAGGAGACGGGCAAGGAGGTGAGTGGGCCCACGGAGAGGGCGTGGGGAGACGGGCAAGGAGGTGAGTGGGCCCACGGAGAGGGGGTGCGGGAGACGGGCAAGGAGGTGAGTGGGCCCACGGAGAGGGGGTGCGAGGAGACGGGCAAGGAGGTGAGTGGGGCCCACAGAGAGGGGGTGCGGGAGACGGGCAAGGAGGTGAGTGGGCCCAGGCCTTCTGCTGGGCGCGCCTGCCCCCCAAGTCCCGGAGCCGTCCTGGGCGTGGGGAACCACACGCTCTCAGGGGTCTGAGGGGAAGCCATGAGCCACACCGGCTATGGTGGTGCAGGGACCGGCCAGGTGGCCCAAGTCCAGCTTCAGGCGAGCCTGGTCTGGGACCTTCAGCCACGCAGTGATGCCTGTGCAGGCGCCACAGAGGGGCCTTGTCCGGCCCACAGCCCCGCCCTGCAGACGGTCTCACCAGCTACGGCAGACCCGACTGTGTCCCCCACTCCAGACACTGCGGCTCCCGGTGCCCCCAGACCACTGGCCTCGTTCATGGCATCCTGCACTGGCAGTGACGCTCTTAGGGGTCTGGGGTCTTTGGCAGCGACGGAGGGAATTTCTGGCCTGGGGTCCCCACCAGTTGCCGCTCCCAGGCTGTCCCTCTCCTGGCTGGGTGCCCGTCCCCCTGCTGTGCTCAGGAGATCATTCACTTGACAGCTCCCCGGGAGAAGCAGGTTTCCAGAAGCTTCTCAGAGTTTAGCCCTCGAGGCGGTGTGGGTGGAAGCTCAGTGGATGACAGTCCTGTCGCTCTTGGCGTCCACCCAGGCCTGTCCTGCTGGGGCCATTGGGCAGTCTCTTTCCATTGGTGTGTGCCCCGCCACAAGTCCCTTGTAGCAGGCTGACCCATCTTAGCTCGTGCAGGCGGGTCCGGGAATGCGTGCCAGAGGGTGGTCCCGAGGGGCCCGGAGTGACCGGCCTTTCCTCTCTTCGCCTCACCCAGCCTTGTGTGGATGATTACATGGGGGCCCTCAAGAGGAGCCCCTCCCGCCAGAGGCCTGTCGCGCCAGGCACCCCCAGACTGGTGGTTGCAGCAGCCGGCTCCAGGTGAGGAGTGTGGGGGGATACTCCAATTTTCAGCCTTGGGTGGGGTGGAGGCCAGTGACTCCTGGGATCCGTAGCTCTGAGCGGCAGGGACCACCATGAGCTGTAGCTGCCCTGAGCATCTTCAGGGAGGGCTGGGCAGGGCTCACTGGTCAGGCCCCTCCCTGTCCCGTCACAGGCCTCACTGCAGCCACAGCAGGCCTGTGTGGGGCCAGTGGGACGCTCACTCTTCGCTTTGAGCCGCGCCCAGTGCTCAGAGCTGACGACTTCCTTTCCTGTGCTCCGGGTCACTCCCGTCCATGCTCAGGGCACTCTGCGTGGCACCCGGGATGGAGGCCTGGTCGGCTGTGTACCAGCCAAAGCCTCGCCCTGTGGTCTTGCTGTCCATCAGCTCCCGGGCTGGCTGCCTCCCTGCCTCCTTCCCGCCCCACGGCTCTGCCAGGAGAATCCTCTGAGCAGCTGCCGCTCCCTGGTGGGCCCTGCGGGGCCGCCGAGCCTGACCAGTGGCTCCACGCGGCCAGGCTGCGGTTGCTTCCTGTTGGGACGAGATGCACACGTGCGGCAGGGGCTGGGGGCAGCTGCAGTGGGCCCTGCGCGGCCCCTTTCTCATGCTCTGCCCTTCCCCTGCAGGCTTGCCGCTGATGCCAGGGTACGCGGGCCTATGAAGGGCACCACCCAGGTAAGCTCCGCGCCGTGCGGGCTCAGGGTCCTGCCAGGCCAAGCCTGGTGCCGTGGCCTTTCCAGAGTCCATACACTGGGGGCTTCTGGTGTCAGGACTGGGGCCCTGACTCCTCTGGGGTGGCCTATTGGGGCCGCATCTCGGGTGAACCCCAGAGAGAGGCACAGAGCACTTTCCCCTGGCGGAGAGCAGGGGCAGCTTGCACCAGGCTGGGCTTGACTACTCCAGGGTGGGACTCTGTAAGGACCCAGCAGTGTGGCCAGAACCATGGCAGGGACATGGTTGGCCTGTGACTATTTCCGTGCTGACCGCCCTTATCACCCCACACCTGGTCAGAGCTGCAGCATGGTGGTGACAGTGATGATTGCTATGGTGGTGGTGATGGTGATGGTGATTGTGATGATGGTGATTGCTATGGTGGTGATGATGGTGATGATGATGGTGATGATGGTGATGATTGCTATGGTGGTGATGATGGTGATGTATGATGATGATGATGATTGCTATGGTGGTGGTGATGGTGATGATGGTGATGATGATGATGTGATGATGATGATGATGATGATGTGATGGTGATGATGATGATGATGATGATGATGTGATGATGATGATGATGATGATGATGTGATGATGGTGGTGGTGATGATGATGATGATGGTGATGGTGATGATGATGATGGTGATGATGATGATGTGATGATGGTGGTGATGGTGATGATGGTGATGATGGTGATGATGGTGGTGATGATGATGATGATGATGATGGTGATGATGATGGTGATGATGGTGATGATGATGGTGATGATGGTGGTGATGATGATGGTGATGATGATGATGATGGTGATGATAGTGATGATGATGATGGTGATGGTGTTGATGATGGTGGTGATGATGATGGTGATGATGATGATGGTGATGGTGTTGATGATGGTGGTGATGATGATGGTGATGATGATGATGATGGTGATGATGATGATGATGGTGATGATGATGGTGATGATGACAGTGATGATGACGATGATGGTGATGATGATGGTGATGATGATGTGATGATGATGTCAGTGATGATGATGATGGTGATGGTGGTGATGATGGTGATGATGATGGTGATGATGGTGATGATGATGATGGCAATGATGATGGTGATGATGATGGTGATGATGATGATGATGTTGATGATGGTGATG
Organism: Cryptotis parvus; assembly: GCA_021461705.1. Lineage (NCBI taxonomy): Eukaryota > Metazoa > Chordata > Mammalia > Eulipotyphla > Soricidae > Cryptotis > Cryptotis parvus. The sequence goes on along the minus strand of JAJIBD010003778.1, from coordinate 177,934 downwards.
ATGGTGATGGTGGTGATGATGGTGATGATGGTGATGGTGGTAATGATGGTGATGGTGGTGATGGTGGTGATGATGGTGATGGTGGTGATGATGGTGATGATGGTGATGGTGGTGATGATGGTGATGATGATGATGGTGATGATGGTGATGATGATGGTGATGATGGTGATGTGATGATGATGGTGATGATGATGGTGGTGATGATGGTGATGATGATGATGGTGATGATGATGTGGTGATGATGATGACAGTGATGATGATGATGGTGATGGTGATGATGATGGTGATGATGATGGTGATGATGATGGTAATGATGGTGATGATGATGACAGTGACGATGGTGATGATGGTGATGATGGTGGTGATGATGATGGTGATAATGATGGTGGTGATGATGATGGTGATGATGGTGATGGTGATGGTGATGATGATGATGGTGATGATGGTGATGATGGTGATGATGATGTGATGATGATGACAGTGACGATGGTGATGGTGGTGATGATGGTGATAATGATGGTGGTGATGATGATGGATGATGATGATTATGATGGTGATGGTGATGATGATGATGATGGTGGTGATGATGGTGGTGATGATGATGATGATGGTGATAATGATGGTGGTGATGGTGATGGTGGTGATGATGATGATGATGGTGGTGATGATGGTGATGATGGTGGTGATGATGGTGATGGTGATGATGATGATGATGGTGGTGATGATGGTGATGATGGTGGTGACGGTGATGATGGTGGTTTGGGAAGGGGCCTCTGGACCATGCTGTGGTTCTGGGGACACATGCTGGGATCCTGCCACTGCCCCCAGTTTACTCAGCCCATACGCTGCTGCTCACCCCTGGCATGCAGGTGTGGACATTAAGGCTGGGGCTAGGGGGTGAGTTCTGGGTGTTAGAGCCAGGCTGGCCCTTGGGCAGGGGCTGGGCTGGACTCATAGATCAGTGACCTGCCAGGCCCATGCAGTTAGGAAGTGGGGCACCATGCTGGTACAGCTCCCCAGGCGTCCGGCTCTCAGCCTGTCCGAGACCCCCGCACCAGTGGCTGCTGTACTCCCAGACTGGGTTGGGGGGGTCGTGGGAAGGTCAGCCCAAGTCTGCCGCGGCCTTTCTGGGGCGAAGACTCGGGCAGAAGAGGAAGTGTCCGGCTGCTGGCCGAGCTGTATGCACCAGGACAGCCTCCGGGTCCTGCTCAAAGTGGACTTCTCCCTTCCATGCCCACAGCTGGTGTTGGGGTCCCCCTTCCCCCGCAGGGATGAGGTCAGGATGAGTGAGTGGACAGAGTGCACAGGGCCACTGGCCACACCAGCTAGACGTTAGTGCCACCGATTGTCGTGGTTTGGGGCCAAGCCTGGTGGTGCCCAGGGCTGCACCTGCCCCGCGTCCAGGGGTGGGCGTGGCAGTGCTCCAGGGACACTGACCTCGTGCAGCGCCCTGGCGCATCGTCCCGTAGTCCCAGAAGAGCCGGAGCTCTGGGTTCTTGTGTGAGAATTTCCTGTTCAAATGTTGGTGCCATGGGGCTGCCAGCTGGCCCCACCCCTGCTGGCGGATCTGAGCGTGCTCGTCTGCTCTGCAGAGCCTGGCAGCGGGAGGCCCAGCCTCAGCTGCAGCATGACCTGGTGTCTAAAGCCGCTGGTCCCTGGGGCTGCCTGGAGCCGCTGGTCGCTCGTCCCTGTTCATGCTTCAGTTTCTCTACTGAGAAATTGCTGTGGATAATGATGGGCCTCTTATATCCAGGTCATTGGGAGGGTCAAACATGCTGGTCACTCCCGGCCCTGGCTAGCCCGAGAGTGTCCAGCTCCTGCTGACCGAGACCACCTGCGCCAGGAGGCTAGTCTGTGCGGCAGCCTCCGACTGTTGCTCCTATTTGTTCTTTTTTTTTCTCTTTTTTTGGGGGTCATACCCGCTGACACTCAGGGTCACCCTGCCTCTGTGCTCAGGATTTACTCCTGGCAGTTCTTGGGTACCATATGGGATACCGGATCGAGCCCAGGCCGGTACAGGCTGGCTGCGTGCAAGGCAAACGCCCGACCCGCTGTGCTGTCACCCCTGTTCTTTTAGTTTAGATATTTTGCTTGTTTGTTTTTTTGGGCCATGCCTCAGGGCTCAGCCCTGGCTAGGTCAGGGGACCGTATGTGGTACTAGGATCCAACGCAGGCTGGCACACGCAGGGCGGCACTGTGCCCACTGTACTCTGGCTCCGGCCCTGCCCTGTTGGTTTCGTGGTTGCTCTGTGGCGTGGCCAGGAGGAACGTGAGCTCCGGCCCAGCAAGGTGGGTGCCGACATCATCCCTGCTTTTGCCAATGGGAGAAACCGAGGCAGAGAGTTTCAGAGCCATTTTGGAGGCAAGCAGGTCCCTGAATGTTTCTTTGCTCTGTGGCCCCGTGTGAAGAGCGAGGTCCCAGCGGGGGCCGTCCTTGGGGATGTGGCTCAGGCAGCAAGCGGGGAGAGGCTTGGGGAGACGCTCCATGTGTTGGTGCAGCCACCGCTCAGCGCACCCGCCTGGCCGTCTCTGAGTCGCAGCCACCCTGTTGCCCTGGGTCCGGCCCCCAGCCCCTGCCGGTGCCACAGGGACCCCAGTGTGTGCCCTGTTCTGTGGAGCCCGTCACATGTTGGCACAGACAAGACTCACAGTGGCGCACACAGGGACCCGGGGCACCGTCCTCATGTGGAACAAAGTGCAGAGCCGAGCGGCACAGGAAGTGGATTGTGTTGAGTCATCAGATGTCTCTGGCATGCCCGTGGGGGGCAGGAGTGGGCAGGGCAGGAGCTGGGTTCTGCAGCTTGCTCTACTGCCCACGGGTGGGAGGAAACCTCAGGGGCCTCAGTTTCCCCAAATGTCAGGCAAGGGAGCCGTGCTCTGGAATGTCGTTCGCACCAATGTGGACACAGCCAGAGCTGGAGGGGTCTGAGCTGAGCTGGGGAGGAGCGCTCAGGCTTATGCACACCTCCAGGGGGCGCTGAGGGCGGAGGCTCTGGGGCAGCTGGTCAGTGGCTCCTCGCGAATGTCAGCCACCCCCACCCCCTCCCTTTCCTGACGCCCCCGGGCAGGTTTCTCTGGGGTTTCGTGGTGTGGCCGTGCCGCCCATCTCTGGCCCCTCCCCCATGGTCCGGGATGACAACGCCCCACCTTTGCCCTTGTTGAGATCTGGGCACCGGCTGTGCTGGTTTCTGACCCCAGTTATTCTCCAATGCCAGTTTCCAAAGTTAGGTTATATTAAAGGGAGATGGTTGCACCTGTAACAATGACGGGTGGTTTAAGTCAGAAGCAGATGCCAAAGCAGAGCCCAGGAACCCCGGGACACAGTGGAGAAACTGGAGCAGCTGGACCCTGCCTGAGGCTGAGACGGCCCCACCAGGAGCCCGTCAGGGCGGGCGTAACAGACTGAGGTTCTGTAAGGGCAGCGCCGCCGGAAACAGTCCCTTAACAGGGATGTTTTTCTTGTTGTTGAAACTTTTCAGATGAAGGGCCTGGGGAGATAGTTCAAGCCCTTGGGAGCCCGCAGGTCTGAGTCTGTGCGGATGGGGAGAAGCGTCTTCCTTCCCCATCCCTGAATCCAAACAGCGTTTCCTTCCCTTGGAGCCAGGCAGCCGGCACAGGAGAGCTGCCGGCCAACCTCGTTTACACGTGCTGTGCTTGGCTGCTCTGGGTGCACTGCAACCGTCCAGACAGCCCGTTCCGAGAGGAGCTTCCCGAGAAAGGGACTGGGCCACATGGTTTCCTAAGAGCTGCCTGGTCTGGTCTTGTGACCGCCAGTTCCGGCAGCCTGGTGGCCTCTTCTCTGTGCTCGGAGCTGCTGGTTCCCTTGGTGGCGGGTGTGTTCGCTCGGGTTTTCAACACACCATTTCGGGAAGGGGAGCATGAAGTTTCCCCTGAACGCTGGAGGGAGAGAGAGGGGTCCTGGACCGTGATGGGGACTGGAGCTGCCCAGTCCCTTACCTGCCCCCTTTCCGCGCGCCTGACCAGTCCTCTGTCCCCACAGCCTTCTCCCAGATGGTCATCAGCTTCTACTACGGGGGGGCAAGCTGGTGGGCCAGACCACCACCACCTGCCCTGAGGGCTGTCGCCTGTCCCTGGGCCAGCCGGGCCGCCGGGCGCCAGGCTGTACGGACCCGGGGCTTGGAGCTGGTGCGCTTCCCGCCGGCGGACAGCATCGCCAGCGAGCGGCAGCGGCAGGTCACGCGGAAGCTGTTCGGGCACCTGGAGCGCGGCGTCCTCCCTGCAGCGGCCGCCAGGGCGTGCTGGTGAAGAGGCTGTGCCAGGGCCGCGTCTTCTGCAGCGGCAACGCAGTGCCCTGCAGGGGACCGGCCCAACAAGCTGGAGCGAGGAGGTGGTCAAGGTCTTCGACACCAGCCAGTTCTTCCGAGGTGTGCCCGGGCGCCCCGCCCGCCCTCGCCCCGCCCCGCCCCGCCCCGCCCTAGCCCCGCCCAGCCCCGCCCCTAGCCCGCCCCGCCCTCGCCCCGCCCGCCCTCGCCCTAGCCCCGCCAGCCCCCCCCTAGCCCGCCCCGCCCTCGCCCCCCCCCCGCCTCCTGCCCCGCCCTGCCCCACCCCGCCCCCGCCCTGCCGCGCCCCTCGCCCGCCCCGCTCTTGCCCCGCCCCTAGCCCCACCCTCGCCCCACCCCTGCCCCGCCCCAGCTCCTGCCCCCCCATCCCGGCCCATTCCGCCCCCTCCCCCATCTCAGTGCCGACCCCCTACTCTGCACTTCCTCCCACATCACCCATCTCTGTGCCTCGACTGTCCCGCCTGCACTATGGGGCTGGGAGAGGGGAAGGCTGGGAGTGTCTGGGTACGGGAGGAGAGTGTGGCTGAAATGCAGAGTCTCAGTCAGCAGCGGGCTCTCGGCAGACTCCCACAGCCAGCAGAGGGGCTGACCACCACTTGCCCAGTCTGTGCTCCACGAGGATCGCTGATGGCGGCTGCCGGCTCCAGCCCCTGGTCCTCAGAGCCCCTTTGTCCCCGCGGGAGGGGCCGAGCAGGGTGTGACCTCCCCACCCGAGGGCCGTGTCCCTGAGGGGCCGAGTCCCCGAGGGCCGAGTCCCCGAGGGCCGTGTCCCCCTAGGGCCGAGTCCTCGAGGGCCGTGGTCCCCCAAAGGCCGTGTCCCCAAGTGCCATGTCCCCGAGGGCCGTGTCCCAGAGGGCCGTGTCCCAGAGGGGCCGTGTCCCCGAGGGCCGTGTCCCCAAGTGCCGTGGTCCCCGAGGGCCTTGTGACCGAGGGCTGTGTGTCCACAGACCTGCAGCTCTTCTACAACAGCCAGAGCCGCCTGCCCGACAGCCGCGGTGGTCCTCTGCTTCGGGAGGAGTTCCCCGATACGGCCCCACTGCGCTCCAAGCTCATCCTTGTGCAGGTGAGAGAGGCGGGCCCCGGGCTGCAGGACTCGCTGCCCACCTGCACGCAGGGCCCACCTGGGCTGCTCTCTGTGGCCCAGGGAACTGGCTTTCCACCTCTGAGTGGGCGCCTCGTACCCTGGCGTGCTTCAAGCTATGGCCCCACTTTTTGTCTATGGGGAATATTTTTCCTGGTCTGGGGGCCACGCTGAGGGTCTCAGAGAACAGTGTGGTGCTGGGGAAGGACCCGGCTCCAGCGCCCCAAGCCAGCCCAGCTCCTGTCTGTTCTCGGATCAGAGCCTCCGCTCTGGAGAGGCCCCGCTGTCCTCAGGGAAGGCCATAGTTCAGGGCCCCGCTCACTCCTACAATAATGAGAGCGCTCTTGGTGGCTTCCCGAGCCCGGAGCTGGGCTGTGTCTGTCTGCAGGAGTGTGGTTGGCCCCACGCTGTCCACCAGGAGATGGCTGGCCCCACGCTGTCCACCAGGAGATGGCTGGCCCCACGCTGTCCACCAGGAGATGGCTGGCCCCATGCTGTTCACCAGGAGTGTGGTTGGCCCCACGCTGTCCACTCAGGAGATGGCTGGCCCCACGCTGTCCACCAGGAGATGGCTGGCCCCACGCTGTCCACCAGGAGATGGCTGGCCCCACGCTGTCCACCTGTTCTGTTGGGCATGACTGTCAGGATGCTGACCCTACCCCGTGCCCGCCCGGCCCCTCTGACCGCTCGATGCCCACAGGTGGAGCAGCTGTACGCCGCAGCAGCTGGTGGAGGAGGCCCGTAAGAGCTGCAGCGCCAGGAGCCGCGGTGCAGCCCGAGGAGCCTGCGGCCGACCAGATCTTCCGGCTCTTCCCGACCTCTGCACGGCCCACCAGAGGCCTTTCTTCAGGGAGAACCAGCAGATCACGGTCTAACTCCAGGCCCTGCCTCCCTCCTCTGCAGCTCCTGTGATAATTACCAGGGGATGTGGGGTCTCGACCCAGGTCCCACCTTTCATTCACTGAGCACACGCGTGTATGTGTTGGTGTGTGCGTGCGCGTGCGTGCAGGGACTCCCGTTCTCGCCAAGTGTCGGAGCTGCTGTCTGCGGCTCTCGGGTCTGGCCGTGTCTCCGGCCCCGGCTTGTTTCTTCCTTGGCTGGGATTCTGCCTGGGTTGAGACGCGGACGGAGGCAGGCGGGCGGGGCCGTGCGGACCCTCTCTTGAATAAATGCTTTTCCCAAGCTCGTGGGCTCCGTCTGTGATGCCTTTGTTCCCGTCCACATCCCCTCACTCCGCTGACCTGGGTCTGTGAAAGGAGAGCCAGGCCCCACCGCCCACAGAGGGAGCCGAGCCGGCGGTGGGCTGAAGTGTGGTGGCCACTCGCCCTCAGCAGGGAGAGACGGGTGCGCGAGATTCTGTGAGGGTCTGTGTGGGGCCCGGGGAGCTGGGTGCAGGCAGGGAAGGTACCACGGGGGCCCTGACAAGCACAGCCACGACAGCGGTGTCGTCCACAGGGCACGGTCACTTTAGGACAGCAGGCCCTGGTGGTCCTGAGATCGTGTTCAGTTTCCTGGGACTGCGGGGGTGGTGGATGTGGGGCAGCAGCTCCGCTTCACACAGCACAGCTCTGTCTATAGAGCCCAGTTCTGTTTACACAGCACACCTCTGTCTACACAGCATAGCTCCATCTACACAACATACATCCATTACACAGCACACATCTGTTCTACACAGCACAGCTCTGTCTATAGAGCCCAGTTCTGTTTACACAGCACACCTCTGTCTACACAGCACAGCTCTGTCTATAGAGCCCAGTTCTGTTTATACAACACACCTCTGTCTATACAGCACAGCTCTGTCTACGCAGCACACCTCCATCTACACAACACACCTCCATTACACAGCACACATCTGTCTACACAGCACAGCTCTGTCTATACAGCCCAAGTTCTGTTTATACAGCACACCTCTGTCTACACAGCACAACTCTGTTTATACAGCATATCTCTGTCTACACAGCACAGCTCTGTCTATACAGCACAGCTCTGTTTATCACTATCACTATCACTATCTTCCCGTTCATCATCGATTTGCTCGAGCGGGCCCCAGTAACATCTCCATATGTCCTGTCTCATGCTAGTAGAGCCCAAGGGCATCAGCTTGCTCCAGGAACATAAAGAGCCTCAATCCATTTTGGAATGAGGTCTATAATTGTTACTGGTATTTGGCATATCCAATACAACACGGGTAGCTTGCCAGGCTCTGCCGTGCAGGTAGCATATCTCTGTCTACACAGCACAGCTCTGTCTATACAGCACAGCTCTGTTTATATAGCACATTTCTGTCTACACAGCACAGCTGTTTAAGCAGCACAGCTCTGTACATAGCACACCTCTGTCTACACAGCATGCCTTGGTCTACATGGTGCTCTTCAGTCTACACTGCGATGTGGATCCTTCACAGTGTGGACGGATCCTTCCCCAGCTTTGGACAGGGAGTGGGGCCCTTCTCACTGCGCCTCGGGAAGCAGCGCTGAGGCACGGCCCAGACAGACTGCAGGGTCTCGGGGCTCCGTATGGGGCTCGCTGACCTGCCGCCGGGACGGCAGAGGGGCCGGGCCCTGTGGTGAGACGCGCCTGGCAGGAGCCTGTTGTCAGCAAGCCCGTCCTGCCAGCCGGAAGTGACCGCGGCCAACTCTGGCTGCTGCCGGCCCTTCCTGTCAGCTGCGCGGCGGAATCAGGCGAGACATGGGTGTGGCTGGGGCTGTCGCCGGCGCTGCCAGCACCCGTGGGAGCTGACTTTGTAGATGCCCCGCCCCAGGGGAGGCTGGTGTCTGGCTCATGAAGCACTCAGGAAACCAACCGCTTTTGCACATCTTTTGAAAACTTTTTTAAAATTTAACTTATTATTTTTTTTATCATGGGGAACTGTGCATATTTGTTTGAAACTCTGAGATTTTTAATATGGATATAACCTGAAGGTGTGGCTGCGAGCCCCAACCACCACAGCCAGCAACCCGGGAGAGAGACACGCCAGACCCACAGCCTGCTGGCATGCAGCCGCTCTGCGGCCACACGACAGTCTTAGACAGTGCTGGATGTTAGGACCAGGCCCTTCCCAGGATCTTTCACTTATACACTCTATACAGTTCTAGGCAGGTTCTAGCCGTGGGCCCGTCATCCCAGTGAGCCTAGCAAGAAGCCGGAGGAAACCCCACACCATTAGGTCAGTCCTTCTCAACATCCGGACTCCACAGCTCCTCAGAGCTCCACCCAAGAGAAAACCTGATCTTTCCCTGTTGAGTTTCATCAGTAAATGCTCGAGATGAGAGCTTTCTTTTTTTTTTAAGCTTTTTTTTTTTTTTGCTTTTTGGGTCACACTCGGTGATACTTCAGGAATTACTCCTGGCTCTGCTCAGGAGTTACTCCTGGTGGTGCTAGGGGAACCATATGGGATGCCGGCGAGGATCGAGTCCGGCCGGCATGGGCCGGCTGTGTGCAAGGCAAACGCCCTACCCGCTGGGCTATTGCTCCGCCCCCAAGATGAGAGCTTTCTACTGAGAGTAAACCACCTACACGGCAGAGCCTGGCAAGCTACCTGTGTTTTATTTGATATGCCAGAAACCAGTAGCAATCATGGACCTCATTCCATGACCTGAAGGAATGGTTTGAGGCTCTTCCTGTCCCTGGAGCGAGCAGATGCCCTTGGGCTCCACTGCTGACCGTGAGGCACAGTCTGTGTCTATGTGTCTTCACGCGCGAAGCTCTGTGTCGCATCCCCAGCACAAGCAAAGGAGAGGTCCGAGAGCAAAGACCAGAGCAAAGACCCGTGCATTGAGCTCGTATCGTTTGGTGACCTTTATGACCTTTATGACGGTGAACCAGTGTCACAGCTTGTGCCGCTCGGTGACCCTTTATGGTGGCTCACCCACCAGTGACAGAATCATGGTCACTGACAGAATCACATCAGAGATGCTCGCTATTTCTCTTGCCCAGGACAGGGCAGCACTTAGGTCCCGCCAGAGACCAGCTGTCAGGGCGTGGGGGGACCTGCTTCTTGAGGGAATGGAGATGGGGGTCAGTTGGACCTCCCTGGGGGCAGCAGAGACTGAGCACAGCGGGTGCCGGGCGCAGGAACAGCGGGTGCCGGGCGCAGGGAACAGCGGGTGCCGGGCGCAGGAACAGCGGGTGCCGGGCACAGGAACAGCGGATGCCGGGCGCAGGAACAGCGGGAGGTGGGGCGCAGGACGAGGCCAGCGAGAGCTGCGGGTGCAGGGTGGGTCCTGCCCAGGTGCAGCCGGGCGGGCAGCTCACGATGCTGGTGTGGGGAGCTGGGGTCCCCCGCTCTCAGGCAGACATGCGGGGTCAGTGGAGCCTCTGTATGCTGGTTTTAGGGGTCACACAGTGCTCTCAGCCTCTGCACAGGCAGGAGTCAGGGAGAACGGGGCGGGAAGCACAGACGGCATCTCCCCAGTCTCGTAGGAGCCCGACGTCCCTCCGCCCCGGGCCAGGCACAGGGTATTTAGTGGCCAGAGGGGCTGGATGTGAGGAACCGAGACCCAGCGAGCCGGGAAGCGTGGAGCTGTCACCGATGCCGTCCCCAGAACCAGGGACCCTGTTCCGGTTTCTTGGTGCAGGTGCGGGAGGGGCACCTCAGGGGGAGACAGGCGGGAGAGACGCCAGCGAGGACTTCCTTAAATCAGGTCCTGTCTGAGTCCTCGCTCCGAGGTAATCAGCACCGTTTCCCCTCGGTGGGTTTGTCATCAAGCAGCGGAGTTCTCAGAAGCAGTTTGTGCCTTTTCATCACTCACTGTTGGCCTGTGTCCCACCTCGCGCCCTCTGTGGGGTCATCATCCTGCACCCACCACCCAGCCACCACCATAATCCACCCCCCCATCCATCCTCCCGCCTAAGGGCTCAATGTCATCTTCTGAGTCGTGGCCTGGGGAAGTTTCTGGGCTTGTTGTCGTCCTCGGTACAGGCTGGCGTTGGGTCTCATGAGCTGGCTGGTACCTGCCACGGTTCAAGGCCGAACTATCTCATTTGCATTTTTCACCCTTTTGGTCTCAGTTTTGCAGAGGAAACTTTTCTGGAAGTCCTAAAAAAAAAAAACAAGAAACCAAGAAGGAAACAGGAAACAGTTTTTGTAATTTTAACTAAGCTCTGTGTCTTTTATCTTTAACGCCTGAGTCAAGGGTGAGAGAGCAAGCAGCCCTCAGCCCGGCCAGTGGGAGGGGAGGGTGCGGTGGGCCCCGAGAACTGGGCTGGGGTCGGCAGCGGTCAACCCACGGGGCGGCCTCGGTCCAGCCTGAGTGACATGAGCTGATGCTACGGTCCTGGCCAGAGTGTGGCTGGGGGCGGGCTGGGCCTCGTTGCCCACCTGCTGTGGGGCTGCCTGTGCATGCGGTGACCACTGCCAGGGCCGTCGAGGGGCCCCTGGTGCTGAGCACGTGGCAGCATCAGGGCCAGAGGCCCAGGGAAGGAATCGGGGCCCAGCTGGCCTGAGGGCCACAGGGGGCCACACAGATGTTGGGGCCGAGCCCCAGTTCCAGAGGACCCCTGGGTACCCCGACATGTTTGGGGCCCTGGGGCCCTTGACTTGTGGGTGCCGGACAGTCGAGGGTGTGTGTGGGGGGTGCAGCCCCGCCCCGGCGCTGTCCCGAGGGAAGCCTGCAGCTGCGCTGGACGGGAGTCCACAGAGGCCAGTGGCCAGCCCTGGGGTCAGCGGCCAAGACCTGGGAGCAACGTGGACATGGATGTGGTGCTGCCAGTGGGCCCAGAGCAGGGGGAGGGGAGGTGAGCTTCAGGGTGGGGGAAGGATGCAGGGGTGCGTGTGCAGGGGATGAGGCAGGGGGCTGGGCAGGGGAGGGTGCAGGGGTGGGGAGGGGAGGTACTGAGCAGCTGAGGGAGCAAGCGGGGCCGAGGGTCAGAGCAGAGGCCGCGGTGGCCCGGGACTGGGTGGGGGTTTCCAGGTTTATGTGATTCTGTCGCTGTATTTTCACAAGCTGAGGTAGTCAGGACCCTGGAGGCCCCGAAAGGCTGTTTCCTCCCCAGGACCTCAGGGATTCTTAGGGACGTGGGTGTCTTGCCTGGAGAATTGCTTTAGACTAGCCCAGGGCCAGTCCTGGGGCAACGTGGGACCCCCCAGAGAAAAGCCCCTCCCCGACATTTAGCCCAGAGCAAGGGGAGGGTCTGGGGGTGTCCAGGGCTCCGCTGGCCTGTCCCGGGCTCCACCTGCCTGACCTTGGCCTCAGGTCAGAATCAGGGTTCGCCCCCGCTCTGCCGTCCGGGCCTGTCCGTCCCGTGCCTGGTGCGGGCCAGCCGAGACCTTTGGGCTGACGCCGCCCTGGCCTGTGAAACGCCTCATGCAGAGAAACCCAGAGCAGGAACAATAGTGCGGACGGAACCCCCGAGGGAATCCCCGAGGTGCTCTTCACACCCTGACTCCCAGACAGTGCTCAGGGCTGTGGGGCCACGCGGCTCTGGCCACCAGGGGCCACTGGGGTGCTCAGGCCATGCAGGGTCAGCCTCGGGCCTCGCGATATGCGGGCGTGTGCCCTGAGCCCCAAAGCTGCGAGGAATCAGTACTGGGCGGGGCGCCCTGGGCTCAGAGACCCTCCGGTCCCCAGGGGTCTGCCGGCCCTAACCCTAACTCCCTCGCTCCCTGTCCGGTGGCCGCGAGTGTCTGGGCCTCCGTCCCTTCCGTGTTAGGGGGGCACAGGAGCACGTGCCCTGACCTGAGGACCCTCTGCTCACACCTGCAGCTCATACCTGTGCCCGGAGCCCCCAGCCCCCGTGCCCACGAACCCGCAGAGGGACGGCAGAAGCGGCTGGGCAGGAGGGGCCCCGCCCTGCTGAGCCCCCCAGGCACAGGGCCGCTGCTGTCCTTAATCCGCCTCTGTCCTGCCCCGTGCGTCCAGTCCATGCTCAGCTGGGGAGGCAGCTCGCAGGGGCCTTCGTTAAATGAGCAGAAGCGGCTGGCCAGGACGCGGGGCCTTAGGGGGCGCTCTCCGGTGGCAGCGCTGGGTGCCGGCACCTGCCTGGGGCAGGAGCAGGGAGTCTTGGAGGATGCAGAAGTGAGGAGCCGGGCTGGCGGGGGTGGTCAGCCAGACGAGCCCCCTCCTCACCCCGGGGCTGCAGCGCTGTCCACGCATCAGGGCCAGTTTCTCCTGCGAGGGGGAGGGGGAGTGTGGCAGGGCCGGACGTGGCTCTGGCTGCTCCCTCTGTGCTCATGCAGGGGCTGAGGTGGGCACTGATGGGTCAGCCATGGGGTCAGCCATGGGGTCCAGTGCAATGCAGGACGCCTAGAGCGGGATGGTCAGGGGGTTAGCAGAGGAGTCCTGGGCATCTTATGCACTGAAGACAGTGGGCAGGGGTCAGCGGGGGACAGTGGGCAGGGGTCAGCAGGAGGGGTCAATGGGCAGGGGGTCAGAGGGAGGGACAGTGGGCAGGGGTCAGCGGGGGACAGTGGGCAGGGGTCAGAGGGAGGGACAGTGGGCAGGGGGTCAGTAGGAGGGGGACAGCGGGAGGGGACAGCAGGAGGGACAGCAGGAGGGGACAGTGGGAGGGACATGGGCAGAGGTCAGCGGGCAGAGGTCAGGGATCAGCAGGAGGGGACAGCGTAGGGGGACAGCGGAGGGACCGTGCAGGGGTCAGGGCTGCTGTGGGCCTGAGCCCGGCTCTCTGTCAGGGCAGCTGGAGGAAGCCCAGTCCACGGCCTGCCCCGGGCCAGCTGCGGGGCCTCCCTCACAGAGATGCTCCGAGGCCTGCCCTGGAAGTGGACTCAGAGGCTGAGGTTTGCTGGCCCCGCCACGTCTGTGTCTCCGGGCGCTGAGAGCAGGTGAGGGTCGGGCACACGGGGGTCTGGGGCTGGGACGGAGTCGGGCTGCAGCCTCGCCCCGCCCTCGGCCCCCCGCCCCAGGTGCCCCCTCTGAGGGCCACAGCCGGCTGCCGCTGGCCGCGGCCGGACTTGGGGAGTCGAGCCGCCTTCCCACTGTGACGCTTCCAGGCTCTTCTTGGTGCCGCTGTCTGTGCCACCCGCCTGTCCCGCCCCAGCTACCCCCGACGGTGCCCGACGCTCCGCCTGGGCTGGGCCCCACCAGGCTCTCGGGCCAGCATGTTTAAAGCAGAATCGGCTTTTCAGGGTGCAGAGCTGAAGTGGCCACTCACTGGGTTGGGGGTCCATTCTCCGACCCTCCAGTCCCATGGACAGGGAGAGGCCAGCCAGGACCGGTCACTGCCGCGGGCAGCCCTGGGGACTGTGAGGTCTGTCCTCTAGGCCACGCGGAGTCAGGGGCAGGAGCGGGGTGGAGAGGGGCCCTTTCTAGAACATTCCTGCTTCCTGCCTGCGGGGCCCTGGGTGTGGGGGGCTTAGACACTCTCCTCCCCACCTCCACTGGCCCTGCTGCAGAGCAAACCGCTTCCCAAACTGTCCTGTAGACGCAGGGGCCAGCAGAGGGTCTCTGGGCTGCATGTTCAGGCACGGAGCAGGAGCCCCTGGGGCCCCAGCTCCTGAGGCAACAGTGCTCTCTCGGCACGCCGGGGGGGCCCGGGAGGAGCCTGTGACCTGCCCCCTGGGTCTCTCCCGGTTCCTGCTTCACCCCTGCCCGGCTCTTCTGCTCCCGCCAGCTGACCGCACTGGGTCTGCACTAGCAGCTCCAGGGTCCAGATCTGCATGGGAGGACAGACATCCGGATGGAAGGACAGACGTCCAGATGGAAGGACAGACGTCCGGACGGAAGGACAGACGTCCAGATGGAAGGACAGACGTCCGGATGGAAGGACAGATGTCCGGATGGAAGGACAGACGCCCAGATGGAAGGACAGACGTCCGGATGGAAGGACAGATGTCTGGATGGAAGGACAGATGTCCGGACGGAAGGACAGATGTCTGGATGGAAGGACAGACGTCCGATGGAAGGACAGACGTCCGGATGGAAGGACAGACGTCCGGATGGGAAGGACAGACGTCCGGATGGAAGGACAGACGTCCGGATGGAAGGACAGACGTCCAGATGGAAGGACAGACGTCCGGATGGAGGGACAGACGTCCAGATGGAAGGACAGACGCCCGGACGGAAGGACAGACGCCCGGACGGAAGGACAGATGTCTGGATGGAAGGACAGACGCCCGGATGGAAGGACAGACGTCCAGATGGGAAGGGACAGATGTCCAGATGGAAGGACAGACGTCCGGATGGAAGGACAGAGCGTCCGATGGAAGGACAGAGCGTCCGGATGGAAGGACAGACGTCCGATGGAAGGACAGTGACGTCCGATGGAAGGACAGACGTCCGGATGGAAGGACAGATGTCCGATGGAAGGACAGACGTCCGGATGGAAGAGGATAGATGTCTGGATAGAAGGACAGATGTCTGGATGGAAGGGACAGATGTCCGGACGGAAGGACAGATGTCTGGATGGAAGGACAGATGTCACGGACGGAAGGACAGATGTCCGGATGGAAGGACAGACGTCCGGATGGAAGGACAGACGTCCGATGGAAGGACAGATGTCCGGATGGAAGGACAGACGTCCGGATGGAAGGACAGACGTCCGGACGGAAGGACAGATGTCTGGATGGAAGGACAGATGTCCGGACGGAAGGACAGATGTCTGGATGGAAGGACAGATGTCCGGATGGAAGGACAGACGTCCGATGGAAGGACAGACGTCCGGACGGAAGGACAGATGTCCGGATGGAGGACAGACGCTCCGATGGAAGGACAGACGTCCGGATGGAAGGACAGATGTCTGGATAGAAGGACAGACGCCTGGCAAGGGGCCTGTCTAGGACGTGTGCTGTGGTGACAAGAACGTCTCTAGAAGCAACTGAGGGTGGCCCAGCTCCGACCCTCGTGGTGGGGGCGGTCCAGCTAAGAGGGCCCCCACCTGAGTGGGCAGATGCAGGTCTGGGGGACGCAGCAACAGGAGGGTCTTACAGGGCTCCAGCCACCCACGTGCTCTCAGGGACCCTCTTCCTCCTCAGCCGGGTAAGCGTCAGCAGGAAGTTCTTGGTCCCGGCGGTCGGCGCCCAGAACAGCTTCAGGTAAAGCTGAGTCCGGACCCTGAGCCGATACTGCCCAGGGGCTGGAGTGAACCCAGGCGGTGACCCGGCAACCAGGCAGACCCTCAGCCCGGCTCCGCGGGTCACCGACCAGCACCCCGTGGGCCCTGGGGTGCCACCCCCGAGGGGCTAATTCAGTCCTAGCCAGGCTGTGCCCACAGCAGCTGGGCTGCAGAAACCTCAGAGCGGGTTGCGACAGCGCCATGGCCGGGCCCAGCTGTGCAGGAAGGTGCTGGCTGGGCCACGAGCGCCCTCGGGCGCTGAGGTGAGACCCTGAAACTGGGACCCGCCAGTTCCCTTTCCCTGGCCAGAGCCACGGAGACCTCCACGCCCTTGGGGGGATCTGGGAAGTTTGGGCCTTCTTCAGTTTTCGACTTCACCTTTTCACTTTTCTTATCAGACAGCCCCTGAGTCATCCCGTGGACACACCTCGGCCCCAGCCGCCCCCCGCAAGCCCAGAGCTCCCGGCCGCCCTGTCCAGGTGAAACGAGATTCAGAAGGGGAAGGGCTGGGACCGAAAGGAGAAGAGGCGGCCCGGGAGCCGCTGGTCGCACGCTGACACCCGGTGGGAAGGGGGTCTCGGTCGCCAGGGGGGCAGGTAAGCAGGCCAGCAGCCCTGGAGGTGGTGCTGACCCCCCGGCCAGGGCTGCCCTGCTGCTGGAGTTCACTCTGGGGCCTCAGTTTCCCCATTTGGAACACGGCAAGAATGCCCAGGAGCCCTGCGTGACTGTTCACACGAACCCGAATAACTGCCAGTCAGACCATGTGCCCCGGAGGGTGCCAGGGCTCAGGGACCTGCCTGTTTCCTGCTGCTCCAAGTGGGGCACACGGGGCACACTTCCCACCCTCCCTGGCTCATTCACTCTGCCCGCCCGCCTGCCCGCCTGCCCGCCTGCCCGCCTGCTCACCTGCCCGCCTGCCCGCCTGCCCGCCTGCCCGCCTGCCCGCCTGCCCACCTGCCCGCCTGCCCGCCTGCCTGCCCGCCTGCTCCACCTGCCTGCCTGCCCGCCTGCCCGCCTGCCCGCCTGCCCGCCTGCCCACCTGCTCACCTGCCCGCCTGCCCGCCTGCCCGCCTGCCCGCCTGCCCGCCTGCCTGCCCGCCTGCTCACCTGCCTGCCTGCCCGCCTGCCTGCCTACCCGCCTGCCTGCCTGCCCACCTGCCCGCTTGCCTTCCCACCTGGGTTTGCTCAGAGCTTGCTCTTGGCTCTGTGCTCAGGCCCCAAGGACTGTCCCGTTGGCAGCGCATCAAGCTTATCTTCTCTTTGTCCCCTCATTCCTGTTTTCATTTATTTATTGAGGTTATTTTTGGGGGTGCACTTGGTACTCAGGGGTTACTCCTGGCTCTGCACTCAGGTTGCTCCTTGCAGTGCTTGGGGGCCGTGTGGGACCCGGGGTGGAGTCCGGGCCTGCCACGTGCAGGGCACACGACTCCTCGCTGCACGCCAGCCCCTCGTTCCTGTCTTTAAGTAGAAACTTCAGATGCTGAGCCTGAGGCTGGCGTGGAGCTGGGGGCAGTGGATTTGGGGTCTCACTGCTGACCACCTGCAGCCCCCAGGTCGTGATGGCGTGTGGGAGGGGCACGGAGCTGAGCTCTGCTTGCCTGGTGCTCGCCGCCAGCCTGGACCCCCAGGAGGGGCACGGGAGAGGCTGTGACTGGGGGGGACCCTGGGCCCAGAGCTCCAGGTATAGCAGCTGCTGCCAGGCCGGTTCCCAAGGGAGGTTCCAGAAAATTCTCTCTGGCTCCGGAGTGGAGGATGGAGCGGAGCAGACCCGAGGCCTGGCCAGTCTATGACCGGCCTCAGAGTGGACGCAAGGGGCCACAGACCCGCCTGGCAGCTGTGGGACCCCTGTTGGGGCCAGTCCAGGGAGGCCGTCACGGTGCCCAGCTCTGGCGCCCGCAGGCGCGGGACACGATGGGCCCCTCTGCGCGTCGGGTCTGTCCCCTGGGGGCCGGGTGTCTGTGGGCGGCCCCAGGGTGGGGGCACACCTGAGGCAGGTGTTGGATTGCTGTAGGGGTGAGGGAGGCATTTGGGGTCCCGTGCAGGGGTGAGGGAGGTATTTGGGGTCCCGTGCAGGGGTGAGGGGGCATTTGGGGTCCCGTGCAGGGGTGAGGGAGGCATTTGGGGTCCTGTGCAGGGGTGAGGGGGCATTTGGGATCCCGTGCAGGGGGTGAGGGAGGCATTTGGGGTCCCGTGCAGGGGTGAGGGGGCATTTGGGGTCCCGTGCAGGGCTGAGGGGGCACTTGGGGTCCCGTGGGCTGCCCGCCCCCAGGGTCAGAGCCAAGGTGACCCCACGGGCAGTCCTTGGAGTCTCCAGAGCCCCTGGCGCAGTCCCGCTGCCAGCCCCACGCGGCCGTCCCAGTGGACATTCGCTCCTTGAGGGCCATATTGGAGGGCACAGGCCCAGGTGACGGGAGCCCATGGCCACAGAGGCTGGGGACGGCCGAGCCCACAGGGGCTGAGTCTGAAGCCCTGAGCAGCTGTGCTGGGGGTCCTCGGCCCCTGCGGCATCTTCCCTAACTGTGGCGTGGTGCCTCAGAGGAGCCACCCCCACAGGCCCCTTCGTGCCCGCACAGCTGGAGACACCCCAAAACCAGCCCAGCTGCCACCGCCCTGCTGGGAGCTCTCAAAGAACCAACAGTATTTTTAGAGCTTTGAGGCTCCCGGCAAGACGGGGTGGGCGGAAGGAAAGTTCCCGCAGTCCCCGAAAGCTCCCATAGCCCCGGCCTCCGCCCTGCTCCCATAAGCACCCCCAGCTGAGTGGGTTGTGGTCAGCCCTGGCAGCCTGGACATAAGCCCGTAGCCGCAGCTGTCTGTGATGCACCTGCCCCTGGTCCCGACATCAGGGTCCACCTCCCGGCCCTGGACAGGCAGACAAGCTGCCCCCACCCAGGGACTTTGGGCTCATCCCCCGACACTGGGGGCCACTGAGACCGCCCTGAGCGTTGGACTTGAGCAGGAGACTGTCAAGGCCTCAGGGGCTCTCTGGGACGTGCTGGGAGGCTGTGTGCCAAGTCCAGGGTGGGCTTTCTGGAACGTTCTCTGCACCTTTGCTGGGCCCAGCCCCTATGCGTCCCTCAGCCTACACGGCCCCGCTCTGAGGCGCGGTGGACTTTTCCGGCCTTGCTGGGCCTTGGCACACCCGGGCCAGCCGGCTCCCATGGCGAAGTCTGAGTGTCTATAAAGTAGCCCTCCGCGAGCCGGACAGAGGAGCCTGTCGGAGCGTCCCCACGGCCGCAGGGGCCTGGCCTGGCCGAATGACCCCTCACCCCACCGAGCCTCCGCTGCAGCCTGGTGTTGGGGCCAGGGCCTGGACACAGTGCGAACAGGCCCCTGGACTACAGGGCCGGACGCCCAGCTGAGCTGGCCTGCACAGCACCCGGCCGGGGGCTGCGAGTGCCCGCGTTTCACTTTTCAAATGAAACCAGATGGGAAGAGAAAGGGGGAAGCCGGGCCCCGAGCTGCCCCAGACCGGTGCTGGGTTTGGGGGGGCAGGACAGGACGGGCCAGCCGGGCCTCTCCCAGTGCGTGTGGGTGGGGAGCCCGGTGCCCCTCGCTGACGTACTCGGGACATGTCCCAGGGCCAGCCCAGCTCGGCCAGCTCTCAGGGCAGGGCTGGCGGCTGGATGGGCCCCGCTGTCTCTCTGCAGCCAGCCCGAGGCCTTCCTTGCCCCGGTGCAGTGAGCACAGCCGCACCGCCCAGTGGGGCAGGGACTTCTCGCCGGGCAGCGGTCACTGCACTCGGTGGCACCACGTGCATGGTGTCATGGACCCTGTACGTCCAGTGAGCTCTGGGGGTGCCATGCTGGGGTCACTTGTGACAGGAAGAGACAAGAGCGACATGCACAGGGACAGCTCCTGGCCTAGAGGGGCAGGGTCAGCTCCTGGTCTAGAGGGGGCAGGGTCAGCTCCTGGTCTAGAGGGTCAGGGTCAGCTCCTGTAGACGGGGCAGGGTCAGCTCCTGTAGATGGGGCAGGGTCAGCTCCTGGTCTAGAGGTCAGGGTCAGCTCCTGTAGGCGGGGCAGGGTCAGCTCCTGGTCTAGACGGTCAGGGTCAGCTCCTGGTCTAGACGGTCAGGGTCAGCTCCTGGTCTAGAGGGGCAGGGTCAGCTCCTGGTCTAGAGGGTCAGCTCCTGGTCTAGAGGGTCAGGGACAGCTCCTGGTCTGGAGGGGGCAGGGTCAGCTCCTGGTCTAGAGGGTCAGCTCCTGGTCTAGAGGGTCAGGGACAGCTCCTGGTCTGGATGGGGCAAGGTCAGCTCCTGGTCTAGAGGGTCAGGGTCAGCTCCTGGTCTGGACGGGGCAGTGGAACCCGGAGCTCCAGGCAGCTGCACTCAGTCCTGAGCCCCGTCGCGGCCACCGCACCGTGGAGCAGGGCCCTGAACCACCAGGGAGCCCGGCAGGAACAGCGGCCGAGGCTCTGCTCTCACGGAGTTCTGGGCTCTGAGTTCAGTGCTCCCAGGACGCCGGCCACAGCGCCTGTGGACAGCTGCAGGGACACTTAGAGCCCAGCGGCTCTGCAGGCTCAGGTCAAGGCGTTTAACACATTTGCTGTCTATCGGCCACCTCCGTGCTGTGGCCACCCACTTGCTCCTGCCTCCCACCCACGACCGCACGTGAACCTTCGCTTATCTAAACATCCTTTCCTGGTCTGGCTCTGCACCCGCTGTCCACTCGCCCTGGGTCCCCCTGACACCCACCATCACCCACAAGGCGCAGGAGCAGAGGCGGCACCGGTCCCACTCCACAAGCCTTCCGGTCAGCAATGCTGAGGGCTGAGTGCCCGGCCCTGTACCCGGCCCTACTCTGGAGCGCTGACCAGGGCCGGGCTTGTCCTGTGAGCAGTGCCGGGAGGGGAGAGGCACCCACCGGGCTGATCTGGGGCGGGAGATGGTTCTGGAAGGTCCGGGTGGGCTGCTGTCTGGCGGCGTGAGAGTGTCCCCGCAAGCTGGGCTTTGAGGACCTGAGAAACCGGAACGGATGGACAAGGGCAGCTGTCCTGGGGCCGAGAGCCACGGCTAGTCTGTTGGGGTCGGGCTGAGGGTTGGGCTGGGATCAGCTGGGGGTCGCCCGGCAGGTGGGACTTATCAGGGAGCCCGAGGGAGTGTCCTTGCCCAGGGTCCACTGCACTGCCTCGCGTGGCGTGGACACGTGCTGGAGCCGCACGTCTGTGTCTGCGCTGATGCTGACCTGCCTCTCCCAGGCCCCTTTGGGGAGGCGGAGGTGGGGCCTCGCTGGCCCGGGGCCGCACACTGGGACGAGGGTGAGAGAGCGGGGTGGGGGCGCAGAGGCCCCAGAGCATCGGAGCTCCTGGGTCGAGTGTGGGGACACGGGTGTGCGTCCCGGGCTGTGCGCGTGTGCTGTGGGCTGGGGGCCCGCGGGGGCGGGGCAGCCGCAGGGAGAGGCTGAGGCTGGCAGGAAACCGACTTCCCCCAAACCAGAGTCGCACAGTGCCCGAGCCCGCAGCGCCCTGACCGTTGGCCCGGCTCGGCTGGGTTGAGCAACAGGGGCCGCCGCTGGGCCTCCCGCCAGCCGCCTGCCCGGGAGGGGACGGGTGCCCGTGTGGCGGCCTCGAGGTGGGCCCCAGCCCACCCACTTTCTAGCCCCTTTGTGCCTCGGTTTCCCCCAGGGATGTGGCTTTGCCCGGCCCCTGCCTCCACCCCACCTCATCGGGCAGCTCGAGGGACTTGAGCCACCCCAGCCTCAGTTTCCCTCTGCTCCAGCCCTCGGGAGGGCTTGAACGGGCCCTTCATGGCTGCTATGACATTGGCTCCGAGCCTGGATGGGAGCCAGCTCTCAGGGGCCGGGGGCCGAGACCCGGGTCACGCCTGCCCTTGCTCCTTCTCCCTGGCCCAGAGGGGCCCAGCTTGGGTGGGGTTCGCTTTCCTGGGGCCTTCCCAGGGCACTATTCCTGGGTACTCAGGGGCCATGCAGTCAGTGCCAGGCTTGAGCCAGGCTCAGTGTGTGCCAGGCTGGGGTGGCAGCCTCAGTGCCAGCTCCCGGCAAGCCCAGGAGAAACAGCTTCGGGCTTGTGTCTCCCTGCACAGACGCAGGTGGGTCTGCCCGGATCAGGAGGCTGTGGGTCCGGTCGGCACGAGCCAGCAGAGAGAGCAAGGAAGATGCCGCCCTGCCCTCAGCTGCTGGCCTGCACCCACATGCCCCCGTGCCGCCCTGAAGGGCCAGTCTGGGGTGTTCAAGGCACCTGCTCTGCTCACGGCTGCAGGGAGCTTTGCTGCGCACAGGGCATGCTGCGGACCCAGCACCTGCCCGGCCCAGAACCTGCTTCCGGAGCTGGGCTGCGGGTGTGGCTGGAGCTGCCAGCGGGGAGGGGAAAGAGCCAGGCACAGGGAGGGGCCCAAGCTGGCAGAGCTGCTGCTCCCATCGAGGGTCCACAAGCCGGGTGCCACCTCGGGGGCTGGAGGAGGAGGAGGCTCTGTCCAGAGCAGCCCAGCCCTGCCCGGCCGGCGGCTACAGACAGCCCGGGAGGGCGGCAGTGACTCCCCACGGCTCAACCCTGGCTGCTGGACGGAGACCCCTAGCACCTCCCGGCCTGCTGGATGGAGACCCCTAGCACCTCCCGGCCTGCTGGACGGAGACCCCCCCAGTGCCACCCCGAGTGCTGGGCCTGGTCTGAGCCTAGGCTCTGGCCCAGCCTGTCTCCGCCAGTTTCCTGAGTGTCCCCAGAGTGTCCGTCTTCCCTGCCAGGCACCTCCTGTGAGTGCGGTGGGGACCGTGGGGGGGATGTGGGCACCAGGGCTTCGTCCGACAGGCGTGACCGTGGACACAGTCCCGGATGTGCCTGGGAGACAGGTGCTGCCCTGGGCCCGGCCCGCCCAGTGAGTGCTCACACGAGGGCCGTCCACGCCCAGTGAGTGCTCACACGAGGCCGTCCACGCCCAGTGAGTGCTCACACGAGGGCCGTCCCCGCCCAGTGAGTGCTCACACGAGGGCCGTCCACGCCCAGTGAGTGCTCACACGAGGGCCGTCCACGCCCAGTGAGTGCTCACACGAGGGCCGTCCACGCCCAGTGAGTGCTCACACGAGGGCCGTCCACGCCCGAGCAAAGGCCCGCAGCTACTTTTCCGTGGGCTGCACCTGTGGGTGTTTCACTTTCTCTTCTTGGGCCACAAAGTCCAGTGACTGGCAGGGTGTGGCCGCCTGCGTGCTGGCGAAAGGCTCCTACGCTTCCTTTGGGGACCCTGACCCGGGTGCCGGGGCTGAGCCTCTGGGCTTTAACTTCTGATGACCAGGACAGCAGCCGGTGGTGTCAGGCGCGACCTCGCCCTGCCCAGACCCTCTGCCCTCTGCTCCTGCTGATGGCCAGGCGGGGCTCAGGCCAGCCTCCAGGTGCTGGGCGCTGGTGCTCACTGGACACCCGGAGTGTCCCTGTGGCACCTGCTGCCTGGAGGCGCCCGGGGAAGCATCGCCCCCTGCTGGCAGCTCCAGGTACTTCCCTCTGCACTGCAGCTGGGCAGGACGGAGCCAGAGGCGGTCATGCCGCGAGGTCAGGACAGGGACAGGCACAGAGTGACCTCCTCAGATGCGGGACTTAAAGGTGCAAAGCAGGAGAACCACAAAGGGTCAAAGGAGCACAACGGATGGACTGATTCCTGCAAATGTGTGTGTGAGTGTGTGTGAGTGTGAGTATGTGAGTTGTGCGAATGTGTGTGGTGTATGTGAGTGTGTGGCGCATGAGTGGTGCATGTGTGAGTGTGTGTGAGTGTGTAAATGTGTGAGTGTATGTGGTGCATGTGTGGGTGGTGCATGTGGAATGTGTGTGAGTGTGTGAGTTGTATGAGCGTGTGTGAGTGTGTAAATGTGTGAGTATGTGAATGTGAGTGTGTGACTGTGTGTGAGTGTGGGTGGTGCATGTGTGAGTGTGAGTGTGTATGGGGAGGTGAGGGAAGGGCGCTGGCACTTGGGAGGCCGGTGGGGACAGCAGCGCTGGCTACAGGCTCTAGACACAGAAGCGCGTCCTCGGTTCAGACTCAGGTGCTCGCTCACAAGAGGCTGTGCTGAGCCCTGGCTCGCGTGTGGTGCCCTGAGCACCGGGTGATCCCTGGGCTCGGCTGGGAGTGAGCCTTGAGCCGTGGGTGTGACCCCTCCCCGGGGCCACAGCAAACCACACAACCCAAAGTACCCTGCTGCGGGGCAGAGGAACGCCAAGGCCCCGCCCAGCTGTGGCTCACGTGCCAACAGGCACTAAGGTGGGCGTCTGGGCCAGGTCACCTCGGCAGCCTCCTCCAGTGCTTCCTGTTGTCCTCGTGGGACCGAGGTGGCTGCCAGCGCTCCCGACCTCACAGCAACCTCCAGTTGCGTTCCCTGGCCGGGGAGCTGGGGCGGGTGGAGGTGCACCGGCCGTGGTGGGCTCAGAAGCGATTCACGGGCACCAAAGCCTGGAAGCACGTGGGAACCCTGGGGGCCCGCACTTATGCGTGCAACGGCCACACTTCTAGGGCGGGAAAGGCTCAGAGGCGTCTGGGCTGGCTGCGGTCCGGCCCCTGGATGCTGGGCCCCAGGAGGGGGTCCCCCGGGGCTGCAGCTCATTTCTGGGGCGCGCGCTCCCTCTAGTGGAGAAACTCAGTATTGCAGCCGCTCCCGGCGCCCAGCTCCGCGGCTTCCAGGCCCGTCCCAAGGGCTCCGGTGCAGCGTGTCCCGGGGACCCAGAGGTGACCTAGGGGGCGACGCGCTGCCGCTCTCGGACGGGAGCGCAGGTGAGCACCCAGGTTCTCTGGAGCCTGAGTGTGGGTGGGGTAGTGTGTGGTCCTGGCCTTTGCTGGGCCTGTGGGCAGATCTGAGTGTGCGTGCGTGTGTGCTCAGGGGCGTGTAGCTGTGAGTGTGTGCGTGTGTGTGCTCATGGGTGTGTGCCTGTGAGTGTGTGCGTGTGCTCACGGCGTGTGCCTGTGAGTGTGCGTGCGTGTGTGCTCACGGGCGTGTGGCTGTGAGTGTGCGTGTGTGCTCACGGGCGTGTGGCTGTGAGTGTGCGTGTGTGTGCTCATGGGCGTGTACCTGTGTGTGTGTTGTGTGTGTCTGTGAACCGTGTGTATCGTGTGTGTGCCTGGGAGAGTGTGTGCATGTGTGCATGTGTGCGCATGTGTGTTGTGTGACCAGGCACGTTTGCCTTTTCCCGCCAGCAGAGGGGCCCACATGGCCTGTGCGTGTCCGACAGCGGCCCCTGGTGGCAGAGCGGGAGGTCTGTCTGGAGGAGTGTGCTGGTGGGCCTGGAGGGTGGGGGTGGGGGCAGGAGGCCACCCTGTGAGTACCCTGTGGGGAGCCCCTTCAGGAGGACGGTGCTTTGGGCTGGTGTCGGCACCTGTGCAGAGGCACCGACCCGGGCTGAGCCACAGCGGTGAGGGCCAGCGGGTGAGGGCAGCAGGTGAGGGCCAGCGGGTGAGGGCAGCGGGTGAGGGCCAGCGGGTGAGGGCCAGCGGGTGAGGGCCAGCGGGTGAGGGCCAGTGGGTGAGGGCCAGCGGGTGAGGGCCAGCGGGTGAGGGCAGTGGGTGAGGGCCAGCGGGTGAGGGCCAGTGGGTGAGGGCCAGCGGGTGAGGGCCAGCGGGTGAGGGCAGCGGGTGAGGGCCAGCGGTGAGGGCAGCAGGTGAGGGCCAGCGGGTGAGGGCCAGCGGGTGAGGGCCAGCGGGTGAGGGCCAGCGGGTGAGGGCCACTGGGTGAGGGCCAGCGGGTGTGGGCCAGCGGGTGAGGGGCCAGCGGGTGAGGGGCCAGCGGGTGTGGGCCAGCGGTGAGGGGCCACTGGGTGAGGGCCAGCGGGTGAGGGCCAGCGGGTGTGGGCCAGCAGGTCCCTCTCTGCGGCCCTGTGACATCAGGTCAGGCTGTGTCCAAGGCACTGACACCCTTAGAGGCTGCCCGGGAGGGTGCCCCCACCCATGGCCGGAGTGTCCTGGGGCGTTCACAGATGTGAGCGGGCACCTCTGTTCCCAGCGGCCCTCCTAAGGCCTGGGGGTGCCTTCTGGGTTTCCCCAGTGTTTCCTGAGGCCAGAACGCTCCTTGAGCCTGTTGCCAGCCGCCCTCAGGTCTCCGGGCAGCCGGAATTGCAGCCAACAGCAGGGGGTGGGTCAGGCCGGTCGACCCCCTGGGGCTCACGAACACCAAGCCCTGAAGACTCTCAGGGTGCCCCCGGGCTCAGGCTCCTGTGGACCTGCCCCTCGTCCACGCCCCTGAAGCCCAGCTGGACCGGGCCCTGCCCTAGTCCCTGAGACCCTGGGGTCACTGTCTGTGGCTACCACCGGCCCCTCGGACACTGGAGGGACGTCCAGCTTTGGAGTGTTGTGAAGGTCACGGCTGCCTCCCTGCCCACAAGGTGGTCCCGGCCCCTGTAACCGGTGCTGGGCTCTCTGTCACAAGCCACCTCCCCACGGGTGCGCCACCGTCCAGCTTTATGGGGGTCACACCCAGCGATGCTCAGGGGTTGCTCCTGGCTCTGCACTCAGGAATTACTCCTGGCGGTGCTGGGGGACCCCTATGGGATGCCTGGGATGGAGCCGGGGGGCCCTCCCCTGCTGTACTCTCTCTGTATTGGGGATGGAGCCGGGGCCCTCCCTGCTGTACTCTCTCTGTATTGGGGATGGAGCCGGTGGGCCCTCCCTGCTGTACTCTCTCTGTATTGGGGATGGAGCCGGTGGGCCCCCCCTGCTGTACTCTCTCTGTATTGGGGATGGAGCCGGGGGCCCCCCCCTGCTGTACTCTCTCTGTATTGGGGATGGAGCCGGGGGGCCCTCCCTGCTGTACTCTCTCTGTATTGGGGATGGAGCCGGTGGGCCCTCCCTGCTGTACTCTCTGTAGTGGGGATGGAGCCGGGGGCCCTCCCTGCTGTACTATCTCTGTATTGGGGATGGAGCCGGGGGCCCTCCCTGCTGTACTCTCTCTGTATTGGGGATGGAGCCGGTGGGCCCTCCCTGCTGTCACTCGTTACTTGTCACTTGTCTTCCCATTGCTAATCAATTTGCTCGAGCAGGCACCAGTAATGTCTCCATTCGTTGGGAATGAGGTCCATTATTTTTACTGTTTTTGGCATATCGAATACTCCACGGGTAGCTTGCCAGGCTCTGCCATGGCTCTGGGTTCATCCCAGGGGGCCCAGTCTTTTCCTATGTCAGACCATCTAGGGCCCCGGGCAGAGCCCTGGGTGTAGACAAGCCTGTCTCCTGTCTGCCACCTGCTGATGCAGCTGGGCACTGCAGCCACACCTGCAACACCTCAAGGGACAGGACTAGGTAGCATGAATTTTATTCACAATTGGTTCATAATTTATAATGAAGAAAATGGATAGTCAAGGAAAAGGTCATGAGGTTGAGAAAGCAAACTCAGACCTACTGTCCACGCTCTTTTACCTCAAAGGTACTGTTTCTCTTCTGCAGGCACTTGGACTTAGTGCCAATGGAAGAAAAAATCAACCAGATAAATGTCTAGATTAAAGGAATCGATTAATATGATATAAAGTGTAGGTTATAAACTCCAACAGCGGGTCATGATGGTTTTTTTTTTTTTTTTTTTTTTTTGCTTTTTGAATCACACCCGGTGATGCTCAGGGGGTTAGTCCTGGCTCTGCACTCAGGAATCACTCCTGGCGGTGCTCGGGACCATATGGGATGCGGGGATCGAACCCGGGCTGGCAGAGGCCGGCCGCGTGCAAGGCAAATGCCTTACCCCGCTGGGCTATCGCTCCGGCCCACGGTCATGATGGTTTTGAGCTCTGCTGTGTTTCAAGCACCTAGGACATGCCAATACCTTTTTTTTTTTTTTTTTTTTTTGCTTTTTGGGTCACACCCGGCGATGCTCAGGGGTTACTCCTGGCTCTGCACTCAGGAATTACTCCTGGCGGTGCTCAGGGGACCATATGGGATGCCGGGGATCGAACCCTGGCCGGCATGGGCCGGCTGCGTGCAAGGCAAAAGCCCTACCCGCTGGGCTATTGCTCCGGCCCTCCAATACCTATTTAGTCCCCGAAGAAACTGGAAATGAAATCAACACCAATGAAATAGATAACAACATGAAGAAGCTCTTGAGCACGGCCCCACACGCTTGCCCGACCTGCTGTGCTATCTCTTTTGTTTGCTTGTTGCTGGGGGCCGTAAACGCTGTCTGAGGGCTCGCTCCTGGGGCACGGGAGCCGAGTTGGCCAGAAGCCAGCTTCCGGCTCGGACCCGGCACCCCCGCGGAGTCTCCCTGGCCCCGACTGCTCGGAATCGGCGGCTGCCCCTGGGTCCGCCACTCCCGGCGTTGGCCCTCGCGGGCGCTGGAGCTGCCCGCAGAGCTCTGGGCTCCCCCTGGAGTCCTGCACCACAGCGGCTCTGTGTGGACAGGCCAGAGGGGGACGTCCACTGGCCGACCTGGCCTCTCTTCCCACGGCAGCACTGCCCGGCCGTGCCAGGTCCCCCGCCCAGCTGTCCGTGCCCCGGATGGTGGGTGACCCCACAGCTCGGCCCTTGTGAGCCTTCTGGGCCGTCCGCACGCGGGGCTCAGGCCCTCTGGGACGTTCCTGGGGCGAGCCCAGGCTCAGCCTCTTTGACCACCAGGCTCCGGAAACGAGGCCGCGGGGCCGCTCTGGTGTGGGGCCGATGTGCTCCTCAGCTCTGGCTTTCAAAGAACTTGGGCAGCAGGTCCACTGGTCAGCGTCACCCGCAGAGACTTTGATTGTGATAAGAGCCGGGGCAGGTTTATGGCCGAGCAGGCCTGGGCTGCCGCTCCAGGGGTCCCTGTGTGAGGCCCAGCGGGGACAGCGGCAGAGCAGGGCTGGCCCGTCCCCCTGCCCAGAGGATGCTGTGAGGCGTCGGCTCTGCCGGGACCCCGAGTCCCACACAGGGGAAGGGTCAGGGGAAGGGTCAGGGCTCTGCTGCGGGCAGAGGGAGGGGAGGGAGAGAGACAGACAGAGACACAGAGACAGAGAGACAGAGACAGAGGGAGACAGGCCCCTTCCCCTCCCTCCCTCCCTCCCCTCCCTTCCTCTTCCTTCTCTCTCCATCACCCCCTTATTGCTGCCTCAGTTTCCCATTTTCTCGCCCACCTGAGCTCTAAGGAGTTTTCTTGCCCACTTCCCTCGGGGGTGTTGGGGGAGGTTGGGCCCGTGGGGCTGCGGTGGGCGTGGGCTTACAGACCCCAGGGTCCTGCCCTCCCTGGTGGGGTCAGCGGGGGAGGCCGGCTGAGGGCCTGAGCTGGGGCTGCCTCCGTGGGCCGTCCGGTTCCAGGGCTGAGGAATGTGCGGCGCCCAGATAAGACGGGAGCACCCAGAGAAGACGCAGCACCCAGCTCCCGGGCGGCGCCCAGAGAAGACGCAGCACCCAGCTCCCCGGCGGCGCCCAGAGAAGACGCAGCACCCAGCTCCCGGGCGAGCACCCAGAGAAGACGCAGCACCCAGCTCCCGGGCGGCGCCCAGAGAAGACGCAGCACCCAGCTCCCGGGCGAGCGCCCAGAGAAGACGCAGCACCCAGCTCCCGGGCGAGCGCCCAGCCGCCTGCTTTCTTCTGCCAGGGAGAGACAGAGAGAGGGGGGGCTGCGTGCGGGTTCTCTGCCAGCCCCGTGTCAGGAGCCTCCTTGGGGACCGTTTCCGCCCCCCCTCCCGGGCTCTTCCCCCTGGCCTGGCCAGTTGCCCCTGGCGGCTGCTTTGTTCTGTGTGTGGGCTCAGGTGCCTTGGGGGCTGTCGGGGGAGGAAATGTCAGCAGTTCCCAGGAGGCCCCGCTGCCCCTCCCCTGCCCTTCTGTCTGTCCGTCCGTCCATCCACCGAGACCAAAGCTGCCTGGCGCGCCTTGGGGGTGTCTGTCCTTTGAAGGCCCTGGGAACTGAGCGGAGGGCTGCTCCCAGAGGCCAGGCCCAGGGCTGCGGGTGGGACTTCCTGGGTGGGCAGCACTTGAGGCTCGTAGCTTCAGTGTCCAGTCGCTCACCCGCTCATCCTGTGTCTCCTCCGCATCGCGTCAGCGGTGTGGCTGACCCATATTCCGTGGCCCGCCAGGTGAGACCCGGGACCACAGGCCCTGCCAGCCACCATCTCGCTGCTCCGGCCTCGCTCTGGGGCCCTGGACCGGAGTCTCTGCCCAGCGCCATCCCCAGCTGGCTCTGCGGCTTCCGCCAACGAAAGCCAAAGCCTCCCCCGTGGAGGCACCTCGCCATGACGTCTCCAGAGCAGGCGTCTCCCAACACGCTGCGAACACATTCCTGTTCTGGAAAGTTCCAGCCACCAAGTCGGGGCCAGTTGGGGGGTAGCCTGGAGTGAGGGAAGGGTCTGCTCTGGGATTTGCCCCCAAACCCGGACCTCCTGGGTCCCGGGCCGGAAGCAGAGCAGGGTCTGGTGAGCGGGTGTCGGGCGAGCAGCTGATCCCCGCGGACGAGGGGTGTGTCTGGCCGGGACGGCCCGTTGTGCCCCCTCCTGGACACAGCTTGTCACCCCAGCCCTGGCGGAGGCACCGGGGTGGTTTAGGTCTGACTGACTGGGCTGACCTTGGTCTGGATCACAGACTGGCCGGTGCCCCTCCTGGGCCAGGCCCTGGGTTTCAGGATGGAGACCGGGCTCTGACGGATGCTTGGAGGGAAAACAGGCAGGTCAGGGAAGGGGCTGAGGCCCGGCGGCCGGCGGTGTCCAGGGAAGGGGGCTGAGGCCAGGCGGCCAGCGGTGTCCAGGGAAGGGGCTGAGGCCCGTGGCCGGCGGTGTCCAGGGAAGGGGCTGAGGCCAGGCGGCCGCGGTGTCAGGGAAGGGGCTGAGGCCAGGCGGCGGCGGTGTCCAGGGAAGGGGGCTGAGGCCAGGCGGCCAGCGGTGTCCAGGGAAGGGGCTGAGGCCAGGCGGCCGCGGTGTCCAGGAAGGGGCTGAGGCCAGGCGGCCGGCGGTGTCCAGGGAAGGGGCTGAGGCCAGGCGGCCAGCGGTGTCCAGAGCTTGGGCCCCGCATCGTGCTTGACCCCAATGCCGCGGACCTGGTCAAAGGCAAATAAAACAGCTAGTGAGCAAGTTTAGGGGAACCCTAGGGAGGAGGGAGAGAAGGAAAGGAGGGCAGAGGGGCACTGGGTGGGCAGAGCCTCAGAGGGGATGGATGAACCCCAGGGCGGGCTGAGGGGGGGGGTGGGCGGGGCAGAGAGGAGGCAGGTGGGCGGGGCTGGTCAGAGGGGGGGGCTGGTCAGAGGGGCGGGGCAGGGCAGAGGCGGGGGCTGGTCAGAGGGGCGGGGCTGGTCAGAGGCGGGGCTGGTCAGAGGGGCGGGGCAGGGCAGAGGAGGCGGGGGCTAGCCAGAGGGGCGGGGGCTGGTCAGAGGGCGGGGCTGGTCAGAAGGGGCGGGGCTGGTCAGAGGGGGGGGCAGGACAGAGGGGCGG
Organism: Cryptotis parvus; assembly: GCA_021461705.1. NCBI lineage: Eukaryota > Metazoa > Chordata > Mammalia > Eulipotyphla > Soricidae > Cryptotis > Cryptotis parvus. The sequence goes on along the minus strand of JAJIBD010003778.1, from coordinate 147,247 downwards.
GGCTGGTCAGAGGGCGGGGGCTGGTCAGAGGGGCGGGGCTGGTCAGGGGCGGGGCAGGACAGAGGGCGGGGGGCTGGTCAGAGGGCGGGGGCTGGTCAGAGGGCGGGGCTGGTCAGGGGCGGGGGCTGGTCAGAGGGGCAGGGCTGGTCAGAGGGCGGGGCTGGTCAGAGGCGGGGCTGGTCAGAGGGGGGGGCTGGTCAGAGGGCGGGACTGGTCAGAGGGCGGGGGCTGGTCAGAGGGCGGGGCTGGTCAGGGGGCGGGGCTGGTCAGAGGGGCGGGGCAGGACAGAGGGGGGCAGGACAGAGGGGCGGGGCTGGTCAGAGGGCGGGCTGGTCAGAGGGGCGGGGCTGGCCAGAGGGGCGGGGCAGGGCAGAGGGGCGGGGCAGGGGCAGAGGGGCGGGGCTGGTCAGAGGCGGGGGGCTGGTCAGGGCGGGGCTGGTCAGAGGGGCAGGGCTGGTCAGAGGCGGGGCTGGTCAGAGGCGGGGCTGGTCAGAGGGGCGGGGCAGGGCAGAGGCGGGGGCAGGGCAGAGGCAGCAGGTGGCGGGGGCTTGCCAGAGGGGGGGCTGGTCAGAGGGCGGGGCTGGTCAGAGGGGCGGGGCAGGGCAGAGGAGGCGGGGTGGGGCTGCTGCTGTCTGGGGGCTTCATCAGCCGGACATCATCTCTGGGGCGGCTCCTGGCCCCATCCTCAGCCAGTGACTCGGGCCGGGTGTGGGCATCACCCCAGGTCCTGTGGGGAGCAGGGGGTCTTTCTGGGGTCCGCCTGCTCGCTCAGCGCCCTGAGGGGGTGGGCATGGTCAGCGTGAGCCGGACCTGGGGGCTCCGCAGGTGCGTTCTGGGACCAGCGCCAGCCGCCGCCGCTTGCAGGACGCCCAGTGCTCTGCCTGCGTGGGGCATGTAGGCACAGCTTGCCTCAGGCTCGGCAGACGGTCAGGTGCCGTCCTCTGCGGGGTCCCTGGGGCCGGGGCTTCCGTGGCCTGTGCCCCACCCCCGCCTGGGTCCCTCTCCATGCCACAGGACTCGGGTTGCTGGCCAGGGCTGGCCGCGGCCCAGGGCGTTTTGTCCACATGGGAAAGCGCAGGAACTAAGGTCAGGCCCAGCCCTGGAAATCACCGAGAACTCCAGGCCCGGCTGGCTTACGGCCCCCCCACCCTGCCCGGAGCTTCCTGCGGCCGCAGGCTTGTCCCCCCTCCGGGGACCAAGGGGGCCTGAGGCGCCAAGAAGGAAGGAGGGGGTGGCCAGGGATCCCGCTGGCCAAGGGTCAGGACCACTGCAGGCCGTGCGGTGGCCTCGAGCGGGACGGCCAGCTCTGGGTGGCCCAGCTCCTGGGACAGCCCCGGCTCTGAGAGGACCCCCCCACGGGCTGTGTCGAGGTGGGCCGCCAGGTGCCCTGGACAGCCCCTGACGTGAACTCTGGAACTTTCTGCAAATGTGGCTACCCGCCATCAGCCACCAGCGGGGGTGGGGGGGCACTCTCGCCCAGCTGGGGGCTGCAGCTGCTCCCGCGGCTGGTGACACCATGGCCAGGGGTGGCTCCCTCAAACTAGGGTGCCCTGAGGGTCCCGCTAGACCTCGTGCAAGGAGGGCTGCCGAGCCTGGTCTCTGGGCACTGGGGGGCTGGGTAGGGGCGTGGGCTGCCTCTGAGCGTGGAGGCGGGACCCAAGGGCCCAGTGCCGCCTGAGTCTGGGGCGCCCGGGAACACTGATGCTCTGGAAGTTTCTCTCCCTTCACCTTCTTTTTTTTTTTTTTTTTTTTTTTTGCTTTTTGGGTCACACCCAGCAACGCTCAGGGGGTCACTCCTGGCTCTGCACTCAGGAATTACTCCTGGCCATGCTCGGGGGACCATATGGGATGCCGGGGATCGAACCAGGGCCGGCACAGGCCGGCAGCGTGCAAGGTAAACGCCCTACCGCTGGGCTATCGCTCCGGCCCCATCTCCTTCACCTTCTTTGGCCCAGACACGCGGGGCAGAGCTGCTACCGGCTCTCCCTGTGCTCGGCTGATCCTGAGGCGTGCGGGGAGGGAAGGCGGGTTCTAGCCCTGGCCCGCCATCCCAACAGAGCCTCGCAAGAAGCCAGAGGACCCCCACACCATGAGGGCCACCGTTTTCCAACATCCAGACTCCACAGCTCCTCCGAGCTCCACCCAAGAGAGAAGCCGATCTCTCCCCATTGTGGTTCATCAGTAAACTCACAGGCGAGAGCCTGCTACTGAGAGTATCCCACCCGCACGGCAGAGCCTGGCAAGCTACCCGTGTCGTATTTGATGTGCCAAAATAGTAACAATTATAGACCTCATTCCCATGACCTGATGCGATGGTTTGAGGCTCTTTATGTTCCTGGAGAGAGCAGATGCCTTTGGGCTACACTAGCATGTGACAGGACGTGTGGAGATGTTACTGGTGCCGCTCTCCCCCCCCTCTCCCTCTCTCCCTCCCTCTCCCTCTCCCTCCTTCTCTCTCCCTCTCTCTCCCTCTCTCTCTTTCCCTCCCTCTCTCCCTCTCTCTCCCTCTCCATCTCTCTCCCTCTCTCTCTCCCTCTCTCCTTTTCTCTCCCTCTCTCCCTCTCTCTCTCTCCCTCCCTCTCTCTCTCCTTTCTCTCCCTTTCCCTCTTCCTCTCTCCCTCTCTCTCCCTCTCTCTCTCCTCTCTCTCCCTCTCTCTCCCTCTCTCTCTCCCCCTCTCTCTCTTTCTCTCCCCCCTCCCTCTCTCTTTCTCTCTCTTTCTCTCCCTTTCTCTCCCTTTCCCTCTTCCTCTCTCCCTCTCTCTCCCCCCCTCTCTCCCTCTCCCCCTCTATCCCTCTCCCCCTCTCTCCCTCTCTCCCTCTCTCTCCCTCTCTCTCCCTCTCCCTCCTCTCTCTCCCTCTCTCTCCTCTCTCTCTCCTCTCCCTCCCTCCCTCTCTCCCTCTCTCTCCTTTTCTCTCCCTCTCTCTCCCTCTCTCTCCCTCTCTCTTTCTCTCCCTCTCTCTCCCTCTCTCTCTCCTTCTCTCTCTCCCTCCCTCTCCCTCCCTCTCTCCCTCTCTCCCTCTCTCTCCCTCTCTCTTTCTCTCCCTCTCTCTCCCTTTCTCTCCCTTTCTCTCCCTCTCTCCCTCTCCCTCTCTCTCCCTCTCTCCCTCTCCCTCCCTCTCTCTCCCTTCCTCTCTCTCTCTCCCTTCCTCTCTCTCCCTTTCTCTCCCTCCCTCTCTCTCCCTCTCTCTTTCTTTCTCTCTCCCTCTCTCCCTCTCTCTCTGCGCGTGACCGGTCACTTCCAATGCTCCACTGTGGGGGCCTCTACCCCGGTTTATTCGTCCCCCAGGTGGGGACCAGGCACCCTCAGGAATAAGTGTCTGGGGCTACGTGCAGACCCTGCTAGGCCGGCCGGGCCGGGCTCCCTCCTGTGCTGGGGCCTCTGCAAAGCGCAGCGCCAGCCCAGGCCATCACAAGGCTCTGGGCAGCCTGGTTTGACATGACCCAGTGCCCCCTGCCGCGTCACCCCCACCCCGTTCCTCCCTCTTTGATCTTCCCTTGGGGCTCAGCAGTTCCAGATGGCCTGACTCAGGCCCAGTCCTCGCTGGGGAGGCGCCTTATCCCCATCAAAGGGACTCGGCTTATCACAGGGGGCAGGGCCGCGGGGGCCACGGACACTGGGCTGGGAGGGGGCTTCCTGGATGGCGGGACTCAGCCCGTCTCAGGGACCTTGATTGGCACAGATAGACACTTGTTTATTCATTTATTATTTGTTTGGAGCCACACCCTGCGGTGCTCAGGGCTGACTCCTGGGGGGCTCTGGGGACCATGTGGGGTGCAGGGAAGGGGGCCCAGGTGGCCCCATGCCAGGCCAGCGCCCTCCCTGCTCGGCCCCCATGAAGCAGCCCCTCCCTGCTCTGTGACCCTGCCTCAGGGCCGCCAGAGCCTGTCCTGGGCCACAGGAGCTGGGGGGCGGGTGATGCCAAGGCCGTGCCCAGGGCGAGGGTGCCAGAGCCTCGCACGTTCCCAGCCTGCGGGCAACAGGTAGTTTCTCGGCACCAGAAGCTCCAGCCCGGGAGTTTGCTCCGAGTCCCCCTGGTTTGGGGCATCTTCAAGGCTCCGAGTTTGACCCTGAGAACCAGGTGGGCCCGGCGACCCCAGAAGCCCCAGAGTGGCCCCACCAAAGTGAGAAATAAAAGGCGGTTCTCTGCCCAAGCGGCTGCCCCTGGTTCGACCCGTCCTTGGAGGCTGGGAGGAATTGGGGGACCCGATTCGACCCCGTCCCTGGGGGGGCTCTGATCTGCGCTGTCCAGAGCCGTCGCTCCCCGAGCGTCGAGGTGCATGGTGGGGCCACAGGCCCCAAGCGTCACGCAGCCTGGGGACAGGCTGAATGGGGGTGACCCACCTGAGCAGCCTCTGCTGGCCCCGGACGCCCAGGGAGAGGGGTCACAGGTCACAGGGAGAGGGGTCACAGGTCACAGGGACAGGGGTCACAGGTCACAGGGACAGGTGGGCTCTGGGGCCCCTCACACTGAGCTGTCCTCCCAACGGCTGTCAGGGGTGGCCAGCACTGCCCACGGGGGCACTAAGGAGGATCCTTGATTTGGGGGGTGGTCCCCACACCGCGCTGCCCTCTGCCGTGGGGACAGTGGAGGCCACATACCCGACTGGGCAGCAAGACTCAGGGACACCCTGGGCTGCCGCCACTGCATCTTGGCCTCTGTCCCGTGGCTGGGCAAGGCTGTCCCGAGAGCCGCAGCTCGGGCCTGGGCAGGGCGGGGGCCAGCGGCTCGGCCCCACCACTGGCATCTCTCAGAGTAGCAGCGGGTGCAGCCACCACAGAAGCTCTGGGAAGCAGATTGGCGGTAGCTGGGGCCGGGCAGGAGCGTGGACAGCTCGACCTGGCCACTGTACTGTACTGTTCCCGTCCCCCACAGGGGGCCAGACCGGGACCTGAGGTGCTGGCGGGTTCGGGGCAGGGGGCCCCCACTGTACTGTCCACACTTCGGTGGGCCTGTGCGGTGCTCGGCATGTTTACAAAAGTTCCCGGCTCCTGGCACGGGGCAGCTGCTGGGCTTGGGCACACGCCCTGTACGTGGGCTGGTGCCAGGCAGAGCCAAGCGCGTGGACCCTGGGGCGGGATCCGGCTCCAGACTTGGCCATGGGCCTCTCTGCCCGTAGGGGGCCCTGGGAGGTGAGGTGCAGGGCAGGCGGGCGGCCCTGGGCACCCCCACCTCTCAGCTGGCCTCTCCCTGGGGCGCCTACAAGGCCTCGGGGGAGCCCCTGGTGGCTGGACAGGCTGGACAGGGCAGTCCCTGCTATGCTCCTGCGCTCAGGCTGCATCTGCCCTGGACAGTCTCCTGTGGACACGGTCCTGGTGTGTCTCCCAGAGCAAGGGGCAGCCCAGCAGGAAGAGTCTCTCCCAGACCTGCTCACTGGCCATGTGACTTCCTGTCTGCTTTTGGTGGGCTTTGGGCCACATCGGCCTTACTCAGGGCTTACTCTGGGATTACTTACTCTGGCTCTGCTCTCAGGGATTGCTTGTCCTGTTGGTGCTCAGGGGACATGCAGGGTGCCCAGGGTTGAACCCGGGCCTGCCACATGCGAAGCAAATGTCCTCCCTGCTGTCTATCATTCAGGCCCACCAAGTGTGGTGTCTTTGTTTTTCACCTGGTCACACTTGGAGCTGCTTAGGGCAACTCCCTGCTCTGTGCTCTGGGGCACCTGGGTCCCTGCACGCGAGTCTCTGCACTAGCCACTGAGCCATCTTTCTGGCCCTCTGTGTGTCCTTGCCATGGCCCATTTAGAGTCTCGGCTCCCCCTTACTGCATAGTGGGGGCCCTAGGCTCCCCACTGCCTCTAAGAGAGTCCAAATTTCCCTCCAAAAAAGTACCTAACCCGCCCCTCCCTCTGGCAGCCTCTGGCCCCTGCGTCACTGTCTGGGGACTGGGACACATCTTCGGCCCCCTGGGAGGCCAGTGTGAGGGGGAGGGTCCGGTCTCCGGCAAATGCAGGCATGGCCAGCATGGCCGCTACCGTGTGCTAAGGCCCAACAGGGAGGAGAAAGGGGAGGAGAGCAGAGGCAAAGAGGAGGAAAAGGAGAAAAGGCCGGAAGAAAGCAGCTACAGCTTTCATACCTTTTCAGCCCAGACCGGCCCACACCAGCGGAAGCGGTCAGGGTCCATCCCCCAGGTAACTTCTCCCTGGACCTCACCTAGTCCCACTGAAATGTTAATGTTGCCCAGCCAAGGCTGCGGGCCCTGTGCAGTGGGGAGGGCAGCTGAGATGAGCCGTGGGATACAAAGGCGTGCGTCTGTACTATGACATTCTACAGCCAGGGATATATTTCTCCAGGTCTTCACAAGATTCTCATCTTCATAGTTGTTCTGTCTAGTAGCCTTTAGAGTTATTAGAGAGCCATACGTGCTCGCTTGGAGGCAGACAGCATTTCTCTCTGGTCTAATTACCTAAAAGATCCAACGTGGCCAGGCAAATATACTGATAGGGTCTAGCTAGTCCCACGATGATTGTGGCAGCCTGAGAGAAAGTTTTTACACCAGCTCACACAGAGTCAGACACCGCCACCTCGTCACAGACTCAGACTGTTTTCCTGACCCTGTCTACAAAGTGCCCTTCAGGAGGTGACTCCAGGCCAGGTGCAGAGGCTCTGGGCAGCCGTGACCGCAACAGGGGCAGCAGCTACGTCTCTGGCCCCCGTTTTCTCTCCTGCACAGTGGACAGGGAGGACTCAGGGTGGGCTGCTGGGGGCCCAGTGCTGGCCACAGGCTGCCCAGGTTTCTAGGCCTGTTGTTCCTAGAGTCTTGATTGTTGGACTCTGGGAACTGGCTCAGGAACAGACGGCGGGACGGGTGTGCTGGGCCAGGACAGGGTCACTCCGAGACTGTCCCTCCCAAGGACCCTCACGGTCCTGGCCTGAAGGGTCCGCGGTGAGCTGCGTGCACCCACCCCCGCCTGGCCCCCTCCCTCTCCCTCTGGGGTTCACCCGCTTGATGTCAGCTGCCCCTAGCACCTTCCCCAGGGCGCGGCGTGGCTCTCAGGGCCCCGCAGGAGAGATCTGGGAGGGGCTGCAATCAGGACCCAGCTCTCCTGCGGGGCTGCGGGGTGCCTGGCCCTGAGGGGCCAGCAGGGGGGCAGCTCTGTGGGTCCTGGCCAGCAGTGGGGTGGCCGCAGTCCATGATAGCAAAGAGCTAAGGTAGCCAGCAAGGGGGACTGAGGGGTGGAAGGACAGAGAAGGTTCTGGAGCAGCTGCGGCTGACAAGGGCAGAGACAGGCCCAGGGTCCCGGGGGCAGAGACAGGCCCAGGGTCCCGGGGGGGGCAGACACAGGCCCAGGGTCCCGGGGGCAGAGACAGGCCCAGGGTCCCGGGTCAGAGACAGACCCAGGGTCCGGGGGCAGACACAGGCCCAGGGTCCCGGGGCAGAGACAGGCCCAGGGTCCCGGGGGCAGACACAGGCCCAGGGTCCCGGGGGGGGCAGAGACAGGCCCAGGGTCCTGGGGGCAGACACAGGCCCAGGGTCCCGGGAGCAGAGACAGGCCCAGGGTCCCGGGGGGGCAGACACAGGCCCAGGGTCCCGGGGGGGCAGACACAGGCCCAGGGTCCGGGGGGCAGAGACAGGCCCAGGGTCCTGGGGGGCAGACACAGGCCCAGGGTCCCGGGGCAGACACAGGCCCAGGGTCCGGGGGGGGGGCAGAGACAGGCCCAGGGTCCTGGGGGGCAGACACAGGCCCAGGGTCCCGGGGGGGGCAGAGACAGGCCCAGGGTCCCGGGGGGCAGACACAGGCCCAGGGTCCCGGGGACAGAGACAGGCCCAGGGTCCCGGGGCAGAGACAGGCCCAGGGTCCCGGGGGGCAGAGACAGGCCCAGGGTCCCGGGGGCAGAGACAGGCCCAGGGTCCCGGGGGGCAGAGACAGGCCCAGGGTCGCGGGGCAGGGAGTTCTCTGGCAGGGCTCAGACTTCCTGGGCAGACGAGGGATGCGCGTTTCAGGGTGTTGCTGTGGCTTGCACTGGCCAGCGCTTGCTGGAGCCCGTGTGGCCACGGTTTACTGTTGGGGTGACGCCCCATAAGGCCGGGGCGGGGCTTCGCAGCTGACTCTGCCCACGGAACGGGAGGGGTTGGGTCGGGGGATTCTCACACGCACCCCAGACGCTTGCTCGGTCGGTGCCACCTTCCCTTCCCGCCTGGACACGGGGTGGCCACACACCTGGGCATGCAGATCTCTGTGACCACGTTTCCTTCCTCGTGGGCGGGCCACAGGGCGTGACTCTGGAAACCCTCCCCTGAGTTTCCTCTGCCCCATCTTGGCTGGCAGGAGAAGTGAGTGGAGCTTGCGGGCACTGGGGCAGAGCGGCCGGGCACGTGGGCGGCCACAGCCTGCAGGGCAGGGCACCAGGCCAGGAGCTCAGCGGGGAGCCAGCGGGAGAACCGCCGGGAGCACAGCTCGGAGCACAGTCAGGAGCAGAGCTAGGAGCCAGATGGGAGCACAGCCAGAAGTCAGTGGAGCACAGCTGGAGTATAGCCAGGAGCACAGCTGGGAGCACTATCAGGAGTAGGCTGCCGCCTCCACTCCTGGGCACGGGTCAGGGATGTGCCAGGGGCTGATGGGTCAGACCCTCAAACCCCTGATAGAGGTATCTGAGGTATCCCTGCCGCAGTCAGCAGTGGGTGCTCCGCGGTCAGCAGTGGGTGCTCCGCGGTCAGCAGTGGGTGCTCCGCGGTCAGCAGTGGGTGCTCCGTGGTCAGCAGTGGGTGCTCCGTGGTCAGCAATGGGTGTTCAGTGGTCAGCAGTGGATGCTCCATGGTCAGCAGTGGCTGCTCTGCGGTCAGCAGTGAGTGCTCTGCGGTCAGCAGTGGGTGCTCCGCGGTCAGCAGTGGGTGCTCCGCGGTCAGCAGTGGGTGCTCCGTGGTCAGCAGTGGTTGCTCCATGGTCAGCAGTGGGTGCTCTGCGGTCAGCAGTGGGTGCTCCGTGGTCAGCAGTGGGTGTTCTGTAGTCAGCAGTGGGTGCTCCAGTGGTCAGCAGAGTGGCCACAGCAGAGCGGTTGCTCCATGGTCAGCAGTGGGTGCTCTGCGGTCAGCAGTGGGTGCTCTGCGGTCAGCAGTGGGTGCTCCATGGTCAGCAGTGGGTGCTCCGCGGTCAGCAGTGAGGGTCTCAGGTCTGTCTTTTCCTTCCCCATGTGTCTGCTGGGAACCGGGTCCCCAAATCTCCAGCCTGTTGAAGCCCTTCCCGAGGCCTCTAGTCTCTGCCCCTGGGTCCCTCCGCTCTCGCCATGAGGGAAGTATTTCAAGGACAGGGCCAGGGTGATAGGACAATGGGGGAGGGGCTTTCTTTGCACGTGCTGGCCTGGGGTCTATCCCGACACCGCACACGGTTCTCTGAGCACCTCTAGCCTAGCCACGAGCCCCGAGCACAGAGCCAGAGCCCCGGGTGTGGCCCAAACAGAACAACAAAGAACATGTCTTACAAAGGTCAGGGCCGCAGCTCAAAGGGGAGAGCCCACCGTGCTGACCCCCACCTCTGGGTGCAGATGCCCCGCCCGCAGCCGCCCAGCCCTCCAGGGTGTGGTCAGGGAGGGCGGCCTCTGGGCTGACCCGCCTTCCCTGGCTGCTGCGCTGCTGACACGCCAGCCCGAGCAGCGGTGGGAGCGGGGGTGGGTGGCCGCGAGTGAGAGCAGGATGAGGGTGGGGCTGGGGTCAGAGGGCAGGAAGCCGGCAGCCCACCCGTCTCCGAGGGGTCTGGAGGGACAGGCGGGCTCGTTCCGGAAGGGCTGGTTGCCCTCAGCTGCCATCTCCCGGCTCTGGCTGACCTCAGCACGCCACAGCGGGGCCAGGCGGGACCTCTGGCCCGGCCAGGCTTAGACTTCATTGCTGCCCGCGACCACACTTTGCACAGGTCACCCTGGGCCGCCCGAAAGGCCGCTGAGAGCTTTGGGGCCGTGGGAACTAGGACAGTCCACTGCACCGGTCCGGGGAAGGGCAGCACTGTGAACGAGCCTAGGCCACCGCAGGCCTGGGAGACGAGCACCCTGATGACCGCGGAGGGACGGGGAGGCCCAACCTCAGGGCAGATGCCACAAGGGCAAGGCTCTGGAGACAGGGTCAGGGGAGAGGCCGGTCTCCGACACTCCCTGGGCCTGTTAGTTTGCAGCTGGGCCACACCTGAGGGCTCAGGGCTGCTGCTGGCTCTGCACCGGGGTCTCCCTGGGCTGAGGGACCTTCCCTGCTGCCCTGGCCCCTCCTGGTGCTGCTCCGGGGACCCAGAGCGAGGCCTGGGGACGCAGCTGCTCAGAGCCCTCAGCCCCTGTGGCCCGTGGCGACCCCTGAGCACCCAGAGCCCAGGCAGGGACCCTGCTGTTGGCAGCACCCAGGGCCCTACAGACCCTCTGGCCTGGCCTCGCCACCCTCCGGCCGCCCTTGGGAGTCGGCCCCAGACCAGGTGCCCCCACCCCCCGGCCTGCCACGCCCCAGTGGAGCAGGGACCCCAGGCCTATTCTCGGTGCCCTGACGTTGGGGTGCTGTCCTGAGAGGGATGGTGGGGACGCTGGTGGCCCTGAGGCGCTGGCCAGACCAGGGCGCTACAGGCCAAGGCGTGGTCAGAGGGCACTGGACTCTGGGCAGCAGCTGGCCTTGGTGCCGTGGGAAGCCAGGCGGGCGGGGTCACTGGGGGCTCCAGGTCAGGGCCACCTGCTGACTCAGCCTCACAGGGTCACTTCCCCTGCCCTGCTCAGGGGTCATTCGCCATTGTGCCCCGGGAGAGGGCCGCATCCTTCCTCAGGAAGTGGGGCCCGAGCAAGCGAGAGCAGGGAGGGCAGGGCGAGGCCGGGCTGGGTCAGAGACCCCAGGCCTGAGGGGTGCTCAGGCCCACTCGGGATCTGCCCACAGTGGGGCCTCCTAGTCCACCTGGCTCCTGTCAGCTGCCGCCTCCTGACCTCTACTCAAGTACCCCCGCCTGGCTCCTCCCCTCATTGGGCTCCTCCCTCGCCTGGGCTCCTCCCCCTCATTGGGCTCCTCCCTCACCTGGGCTCCTCCCCTCATTGGGCTCCTCCCCTCGCCTGGGCTCCTCCCCTCCCCTGGACTCCTCCCCTCATTGGGCTCCTCCCTCCCCTGGGCTCCTCCCCCTCATTGGGCCTCCCCCCTCGCCTGGGCTCCTCCCCCTCATTGGGCTCCTCCCCCTCGCCTGGGCTCCCTCCCCCCGCCTGGGCTCCTCCCCTCACCTGGGCTCCTCCCCTCGCCTGGGCTCCTCCCCCTCATTGGGCTCCTCCCCCCGCCTGGGCTCCTCCCCCTCATTGGGCCCCCCCCCCTCGCCTGGGCTCCTCCCCTCGCCTGGGCTCCTCCCCCTCACCTGGGCTCCTCCCCTCGCCTGGGCTCCTCCCCTCGCCTGGGCTCCCTCCCCTCACCTGGGCTCCTCCCCTCGCCTGGGCTCCCCCTCACCTGGTTGCCTTCATCCCTTGCCTGGCCAACCTTACCCTCACCTGGCTATCTCCGCTGTCTTGGGGACCCCACAGCACCCTCATGTGGTGGCTTTGTAGCAGGCACTCTCCTGGGATGCAGGGGCTGAAGACCAGGGTAGACTGAGGCACGGCTGGGGGTCTGTGTGCACCTCAGAGCCGCAAGGTTGGGGCCGGCTGGGCCGGCTGCAGCCTTTCTGTCCAGCAGAGGGCAGCAGAGGCCGGGAGAGCCGCAGTGGGCCCTCTCGGGCCCACCACCCGCCTGGTCTGACTTGGCCTGGAAGTCCCGGGACCAGCCAGCAGCCGCAGGAGGGGGGCCGGACACTTCAGCCCGGCCTGGGACCCCTGGGATCGGCTCCGGGACTCGCTCCACCCGCCGCACACCTGCTGCTGTGCTCAGATCCGAGACCCGGAGCTGGTCCTCATCCGCTAGGCGGCCGGGGTGCCCCCTGCCCTCTCTGGTCTGTCCGTGTGTCTGTCCTGTGGGGTGGCGGTCCGCGCCTTTGAGCCCAGAAGTCTGAGGGAGGCGAGGTCGGGCTGGGCGGGCAGGGCCGGGGAGCATCTGCAGACGGTGCTGGGGAGGGGCTGACTCAGGAGCCCTCGGGGGCTTCGGGGGCTTTGCCCGGCTCTTGGCCCTGACGAGCAGCGTCTCTCTGAGTCTCAGCTGTCCCATGTGCAGCTGACACACTGTCTCGCCGGGACTGTCCCTGGGGTGACAGCGGAGTGTGAGGGTGAGAGAGGGTGTGCGAGTGTGTGAGTGTGAGCACGTGTGAGGGTTGCATGTAAGAATGGGGTTGCGTGCCTCTGTGTGTGAGGGTGTGCGTGTGAGGGTGTGCGTGTGAGGGTGTGTGTGGGTGTGCGTGTGTGAGGCTGTGCGTGTGAGGGTGTGCGTGTGTGAGGGTGTGTGAGGCTGTGCGTGTGTGAGGGTGTGCATGTGTGAGGGTGTGCGTGTGTGAGGGTGTGCGTGGAGTGAGGATGTGTGTGTGTGAGTGCTGGTGAGAACGTGTGTGTGTGAGGGTGTGTGTGTGAGGGTGTGCGTGTGAGTGTGTGTGAGGGTAATGCGTGTGTGAGGGTGTGCGTGTGAGGGGTGTGAGTGTGAGGGTGTGCGTGTGAGGGTGTGCGTGTGTGAGGCTGTGCGTGTGTGAGGGTGTGCATGTGTGAGACTGTGCATGTGTGAGGGTGTGCGTGGAGTGAGGATGTGTGTGTGTGAGTGCTGGTGAGAATGTGTGTGTGTGAGGGTGTGTGTGAGGGTGTGTGTGAGTGTGTGTGAGGGTGTGCGTGAGGGTGTGTGTGTGTGAGGGTGTGTGTGAGTGTGTGAGGGTGTGTGTGTGAGGGTGTGCGTGTGTGAGGGTGTGTGTGTGAGGGTGTGCGGTGAGGGTGTGTGTGTGAGGCTGTGCGTGTGTAAGGGTGTGCGTGTGAGGCTGTGCGTGTGTGAGGGTGTGCGTGTGAGTGAGGATGTGTGTGTGAGTGCTGGTGAGAGTGTGTGTGTGTGAGGGTCTGTGTGTGTGAGGTGTGTGGTGTGAGTCTGTGCATGTGTGAGGTGTGCATGTGAGTGAGGCTGTGTGTGAGTATGTGTGAGGGTGTGCGTGTGTGAGGGTGTGCATGTGTGAGGGTGTGCGTGTGTTAGGGTGTGCGTGTGTGTGAGGGTGTGCGTGTGAGGTGTGCGTGTGTGAGGGTATGTGTGTGAGGCTGTGCGTGAGGCTGTGTGTGTGAGTGTGTGTGAGGATGTGTGTGAGGGTGTGCGTGTGTGCGACCCTGTGGGAAGGGCTCTGTTGTGCCCTGGGTGGGCTGGTCCACTGGGAGGCTCTGGGAGGGCGTGTCGGGCCGCCTGGCCCCACTGTGGGAAGGTCTCGGCCGACAGGACGAAACCCAGCGAGGCCGACGGCTCCGGCTCACTCAGCTGTGCTGTGGCTGAGGATTTGGATCAGGATCCAGGCGCAGGAGTAGGGGCCACTGACTGACCGACCGCTCGCCCTCCGCTGCCCTCTGGAACCCCAGGGGGCCTGGCAAGGTGGGCTGAACCCCACGGTGGCGGCGGGCGGTGCAGGAGCCGTGGAGTCCCTTTGACCTGTCCAGGCCCCACTTCCTGCCCTGTGCGGGCTGTTTACACAGAGCAGACGCTGCGCAGGCCCGGCCTGGAGCAATTAGCGGACAATGCGGCCGGCACTGCGGAGGACCGGGCTCTGGCCTGGAGGTCAGGCGGCCAGGCCTGGCCTCACCCGCTGCTTTGCATCGACCCAGGCCTGTTCCCAGGTCGCTGGCCTATTGCCTGGGGGTGGGGGACAGGCCAACAGGAACCGGCTCCGGAGGCCTGGCCCGGTGGCACCAGGCGTTGTCCGGGAGCTGCGCCTGTGGCTTCCACGGCGAGGGTCCAAGGTGGCTCGTGCCAGCCCCATGGAGCGGCTCCCTGGATCGCTCCCGGCCACACAGACTCAAGCTCTGTACCAGGAAAGCGGCAGGAGGGGGACGGCAGTGACTCCAGGTTCCAGTAGCCCCTGCAGAGCCTGGAGGGACACGCCTGTCCCTTCCCACGTCCAGGCCTCGGCAGGGGCTCAGGAGGGGGCGCGCCCCACACGCCGCTTCAGGCTGGCAGCCCTGGCACAGGAGGGCGCCGCCCCATAGACTCTGAGGCCGACTGCTCTGGGGCCTGGGCCAAGCTGCCCATGGGATCTGGCTGCGAGACTGGCCATGATGGACAGACCCCGCTGAGCTCTGGGCTCTCCTAGAGCCATCCAGGAGGCCCCAGTGTGACGTGTCTCGATGGGGCAGTAAAGTCCAGTGGTAGGTGTGGGGCCGACCTCTGCTCCTCACTGTGTGAGCTTAGCCTGGGCACAGGCTCCACTCAGCCAGCACAGGCGGCTCTGCACACAGTGGGGCTGTTCTCTGCGCACAGTGGGGCTGTTCTCTGTGCACAGTGGGGCTGTTCTCTGCGCACAGTGGGGCTGTTCTCTCTGCACACAGTGGGGCTGTTCTCTGCGCACAGTGGGGCTGTTCTCTGCGCACAGTGGGGCTGTTCTCTACACACAGTGGGGCTGTTCTCTCTGCACACAGTGGGGCTGTTCTCTCTGCACACAGTGGGACTGTTCTCTGCACACAGTGGGTCTGTTCTCTCTGCGCACAGTGGGGCTGTTCTCTCTGCACACAGTGGGGCTGTTCTCTGCGCACAGTGGGGGCTGTTCTCTCTGCACACAGTGGGGGCTGTTCTCGCTGCACTCAGTGGGGCTGTTCTCTCTGCGCACAGTGGGGCTGTTCTCTACACACACAGTGGGGCTGTTCTCTCTGCACACAGTGGGGCTGTTCTCTGCGCACAGTGGGGCTGTTCTCTCTGCACACAGTGGGGCTGTTCTCTGCGCACAGTGGGGCTGTTCTCTCTGCGCACAGTGGGGCTGTTCTCTACACACAGTGGGGGCTGTTCTCTCTTGCACACAGTGGGGCTGTTCTCTGCGCACAGTGGGGCTGTTCTCTCTGCACACAGTGGGGCTGTTCTCTGCGCACAGTGGGGCTGTTCTCTCTGCACACAGTGGGGCTGTTCTCTACACACAGTGGGGCTGTTCTCTCTGCACACAGTGGGGCTGTTCTCTACACACAGTGGGGGCTGTTCTCTCTGCACACAGTGGGGCTGTTCTTTAGCCCAGTCTACATCCAGCCTAGGACCTGCCCTCAGCCCAGGCCCGAGCGGGGCCACGGCAGGAGCCACTGTGCTGGACCGATGTTCAGGCCTTCTCTCCTACCTCCTCGGAGCCCCCATTCTTGAGCTAGGTTGGCTTGGGGGGGTTCATGTGTGCCTGACGGCATCACCCCACTTTACAGGTGGGAGGGCAGAGGCTTAGGGGGCCGCGGGAAGGGACGTGACCAGCTGGTCCGACAGTGACCCCACAGCCCCCTCCTGTGTCTTCCTGTCCTCGAGGAAGCAGCTCCTGGACACGGGCTCAGGGGCTCTGGGGAAGCCACCAAGAGTCTTCCCGGCCTTTTCTCCGAAGGACAGGCTCCCTGATGGCCTGGACACGGTACCCCTGAGTGGAGGTGGGTGCAGGTCAGAGGTCAGACCCACCCTCTGGGGACACCCGGTACCTGGGTGCGTGCCAGCTCTGGAAGGTTCTGCAGCTGGAGACCAGGAAGGTGGGGGTGGGGCTCCCCCAGGGCACTCAGAAACCAACCTTGGGAAACGTCCAGCACGAGACAGGAACCGCGAGAGGGTGCTCCGGGCTCCCGTCCTCGCCGGCATCCGCGTGAACAGACTCGTATGCCGACGCGGCACGAGAGCCTGCGCCCCTGGGCGGCAGAGAGGGGTGCGGAGGTGCGGGAGTGGCGCCCTCTCGCACCCAGCACCACCCCCTGTTCTGGCGGGAAGCGAGGCGGGAGCAGGAACGGCGTTTCCTGGGCTTGGGGGAGAGACGGCTCCCTGCTCCTTGAGCCTCGCTGAGCTGTGGGTCGGCTCCCTGCTCCTCGAGCCTCGCTGAGCTGTGGGTGACCCACCTGGACCCCACTATCATCCCGCTCTGCCACGGCTCCTTCAGGGCTTCACCCGATGTGGTTCCCGGGCGGACAGGCCTCATGGTCTGTATTTCCCGGTGGCATGGCGGGATGGAGGCACAGAGAGGCTTATCACCCTGCCTGGGTCACACAGCACCACCAGGCCCAGCCGCTGGGGTTCTGCCCTGGGGGGTCCGGCCACAGCCAGCTGGAGCCAGCAGAGGTGGCCCCGGCCTGGAGGAGGGCAGCTGACAGGGCCATGGAAGGGCGCCTGTGTATCAGCACTGACCCTCTCACACAGGCGGGGGTCTCCCGCTGGCCCCGCTCTGCACTCCACAGCTCGGAGAACATTCCAGGGCTGAGCCCAGCTTCCTCAAGAACTGAGGCATTCCTGTCTGGAAGCTTCCTCGGACCCTTATCTAGGCCGCAGCGGAGCCAAGCTGCAAGGCTCAGACTCAGGCTGGTCTCGATGACGCAGGCGCCCGGGGATGGGGAGGAGGGACGTGGGAGACCCCGGCTGAGCCCGTGGAGATCCAAGCCCATCTCGCATCCCCTGAGAGGTGCCCAGACTTCCAGGATCTTTCTGCACAGGAAGGCGGCATGTATGCGGGTGAGGGTGAGGGTGAACAGATGTAGGTGTGTGAGCAGGGGTGCACAGGCGGGGCTGAGGGTCAGCGGGCAGGGGTGAGGGTCAGCCGGCAGGGCTGAGGGTCAGCGGGCAGGGGTGAGGGTCAGCGGGCAGGGCTGAGGGTCAGAGGGCAGGGGTGAGGGGTGGACAGGGCAGGGCCGAGGGTCAGCGGGCAGGGGCTGAGGGTGGACAGGGCAGGGCTGAGGGTCAGCGGGCAGGAGTGAGGGTGGACAGGGCAGGGGTGAGGGTCAGCGGGCAGGGGTGAGGGTGGACAGGGCAGGGCTGAGGGTAGACAGGCAGGGGTGAGGGTCAGCGGGCAGGGGTGAGGGGTGGACAGGGCAGGGCTGAGGGGTAGACAGGCAGGGGTGAGGGTCAGCGGGCAGGGGTGAGGGTGGACAGGGAAGGGCTGAGGGTCAGCGGGCAGGGGTGAGGGGTGGACAGGGCAGGGCTGAGGGTCAGCGGGCAGGGGTGAGGGTGCACAGGCAGGGCTGAGGGTCAGCGGGCAGTAGTGAGGGTAGACAGGGCAGGGGTGAGGGTGCACAGGCAGGGCTGAGGGTCAGCGGGCAGGGGTGAGGGTGGACAGGGCAGGGGTGAGGGTGGACGGGCAGGGGGGGAGGGACGGGGCGGGGGTGCAGGTGTGTCTAGCAGTGGGGAGGGTCGCTGCCTTGTGGGGCTGTGGGCGGGACCGTGGGCCTCCTCTGGGGCCTGCTCTGGGCCTCGCACCCAGGCCTGGGTCCCTCCAGCTCCACCGTCTCTCAGGACACTGGTCCTGGCACCACCACCCTGGGCACCCTGGCACCTCCCTGTCGGACTCCTGGAGACCTGAGGTGTCAGGAGGATGGGTCAGGGCTCCTGCTGGCCAAAGAAATGGACGGTGCATTTTGGGGTCTCTGCTGATCCCAGGAACGGGGTCCCCAAGCCCTTCACTTGTCCACAGTCCCTGAGAGGGGGTGGTGACCCCAGCAAACAGGCTGACCCCATTGCTCGGAGCATCCAGGCATTTTCCTGGGGCGGCGGGGGCTGGGGTCCGAAGTGAGGAGAGGCTGGAAGCTGCTCAGGCTGTGGTCTGGGCCGTGCTGTGGGAATCAGGGTGTCTCTGGGCGCGGCGCAGCTGGGCTGCCTGGGAGCAGGACTCAGCCCTGAGACACCGCCTAAAGCCGGAGCCTGCGGCCTCTTCCTGGGACCACCCTGCTGGCCCCCAAATGGATGAAAGCAGAGGTCATCTCTAAAAGGCCTTTGGCCAGGGCTCCAGAAGGACCCGGGGCCGTAGGCAGGAGGTCACCCCAGGTGGGCACTGGACGGAGGTGCCCTGGGCATGTCCGCTGACGGGGGGGCGAATCTGCCGCCTGCCCACGTCCACCCCACAGGGCTGCTGTGCCCAGCCCTATCCTTCCGCTCCTGCAGCTGCCCCCATTGTGTGGCCAGCCTGGCCCCGGATGGACCCACGGCCACCATGTTCTGGAAAGTTGCTCTCACATTTTTCTTCCAGGACGGCCTCGGATATAAACAGGCGACAGGCTCCGGGCTCCCGGCTCTATCCGGTGTTTGTCATTTCTCTGGGCACGGCCAGCCTGGGGGGGGGTTGCGTGGGGTCGGTGGAATGCGCCCCTGGACAGCCGCAGCTTCTCTGGCGGCCAGAGGGCGCCCACCTTGCCCCGCAGGCTCCTGGAGCTCCCTGAAGTGTCCGCATTAGACGCTCCTGTCTGACGGAGTGAAGCTTCCAGGCTCACGCCAAGCTCGGTGGACCCTGGCCAGCGTGGGTCTGAGGTCTGGCCGCTGTGTGCGTGTCACTCACACAGCTGTGCCATGGGCTCCCGGCTCCTTGGGCTTCAAGCTGAGGGTCTGCTACGAGATCTCACAGTCACTGCGTGCGGCTTTCTGGGCTCCCCAGCCGGAAGAACTGAGGGAGCAGCGGAGCTTGTGGGCTCCTGCATGCGTACACGTGTGCCCTGAGCCTGTGTGCACATCGCGCCCACGCCTGTGCATGCGTGTGTGCCCGTGTCTGTTCCGCAGACACTCATGTGCCCCTGTGTTTGTGCATGTGTGCACCCCCTGGTCTGTGTGTGCTCTGCGTGTGTGCACAGGCGTGTGCCTGTTTGTGGCATGAGTGTGTGCATGCATGTACTGTGTGCATTTTGTGTGCACTGAATCACACATGTATTCACATAAGTAAATACATGTACCACACATGTACCAGATTGTACATTCACATGTGCCCATGCGTGTGTGCCTGTGTACATGCATCATGCATCCATGCCGTGTCAGCAATGGCTCTGTGCACGCGTGTGCGTGTTCACACGTAGATGTGTGAGATCTGGGTGTCCAAGAGAGTCACGTGCTCACAGGGGCGTGGCAGGTGGCTCGGACACTCGGGCCTTGCTTCTCGTCCTTGTCTAGCCCTGTGCCATGAGCGGGGACAAGGTCCGGCAGAGGGACCCGCTGGACCGCAGCCAGCTCACATAGGCATCTGCGACGCCCTGCTCCAGCCGTGCTTCTGGGCTGGAGTCTCCTAGCACAGTCGGGCAGGTGTCCTGGGCGGCCACTCATGGAGACGACCTGAGAGGGCGGAGCCAGGGCAGCTGCTGGGCAAGGCTCGTGCTAACAAGAGGGCTCTGGGCAACTGGCAGTGGCTGAGAAGGTGGCACGGGCAGGGGTGCTGCTGGGCACAGGCACCGCGGCCCCAGGGGGTCTCGGCAGGGTGCTGGGGTTACCGCGAGCCGGGGGACGCGCCTCCTGGTCCATGAAACGGCTCACAGGGAGGCTGTGCCGGGCCTAGGCGGCCGCTGCAGGTGAACCATGCGCAAGTTTCTCTCGCTGCGGCCCCTGGGTGGACCCGAGATCTGGGTGATGCCAGGTGTGACTCCCACTCTGGGCAGCTGTGGGTGGGCTCAGGGAGGGTTGGGACTGATCCAGTTGGCTCCAGGTCTCCAGGGCACTCGACATGCTCCGGGGCCTGGTGCTCCCCGAGAAGCCTGCACGGAGCCTGGTGCTCCCCAGAGAAGCCACACAAGTGCCTGGTGCTCCCCAGAGATGCCCGCACAAGTGCCTGGTGCTCCCCAGAGATGCCCGCACAAGTGCCTGGTGCTCCCCCAGAGATGCCACACAAGTGCCTGGTGCTCCCCAGAGATGCCCACACAAGTGCCTGGTGCTCCCCAGAGATGCCACACAAGTGCCTGGTGCTCCCCAGAGATGCCACACAAAGTGCCTGGTGCTCCCCAGAGATGCCCGCACAAGTGCCTGGTGCTCCCCAGAGATGCCTGCAGGTGTGCCTGGTGCTCCCTGCTCAGCGTTGCCCAGCTCTGAGCCATCCCTCGCCTTCTCATCCATGCTGCTCAGTCTGAGCAGGAAACAGCTGCCCTGTGCATCTGCGGACAGTCCCGGGCCAGAGTCCCCCCCCACCCCCGTCTCCCCGGCTTAGTCCCATTACGTCCCTCCAGCTCCTGCCCTGCCAAACCCTCCGCCCCGGCAGATTCTGTTTCTATTTTCTTCTCTCCCCCTGCAACAAAACTCATCTTTCTTCGGAGCAGAAGAGGGACACGTCTTCATGATAGAAACTTGGTTCAGTGCTAAACGGGAAGACACAAAGAATCAGACGTGAACGTCCTGAAGTGCGTCCCCCTCCCCCCCGGACTCGTGGGAGGAGCCGCGGCCCTCCAGCAGGGTCCGCACTCAGGCTTGGTGCGGGGAGGTGCACCCTGACCCCGCTGGGTGTTTGTTCTTTTTGCTTTTTGGGTTACACCTGGTGATGCTCAGGGGTTACTCCTGACTGCGCTCGGGAATTACTCCTGGCGTTGGGAAGTGGGAGCAGGGCGTGCTTCTGGGCCACGGTGCCTGAGCAGCACCTCTGGGCCCACAGGAAGGTGGTTGCAGCCTCTGTGGGGGAGGGTCACCCGGAAGCTATTTCCTGGGGAGTTGGAGGAGTTGGGGTCTTGCTTGCACACGTGTCCCCGTGTGTGGTCCTAGGGGACCCCCCCAGGGACACAGACGAGGAAATGACTTCGACTTTAAGTGACAGACTCACTTCCCATTAAGGCCGCACAAACAAAAAAGTTTTATGACTCATGTGATATAAGCCCTCCCCCGTGGGAGATCAGGCACAGCTGGATCCAGGTGCCCCCTCTGCCTTCCCTTGGTTTTGCCTTGCTCTCCTTTGGTCTTGCTCATTTCAGGGAGTTTCTTCGCCACATGGAGGGGCTCTGACCTCTCTGGCCCCCACCAGCGCTGAGTAATCCATGTGAAGAGAGGGCTTCCGCCTCAGATGTTCCAGCCACGTCTGGGCTTGGGCATGTGTGTTCTGAATCATTGGCAGACTCTGCCGGTCTGAGTGGGGTCCCGCGCTAACCCCAAATGGGGGCTCGCCCTTCACCTGACTCTGGCACCTGAGGAGCAGGCTCTCCGCTCTGCTCTCTCTGGCAGCGGCTGGCGTGAGCCACCCCAGGGCGGGCTGGGGCACCCTCACAGCACACGTATCACCCAGCATGCACGGGAGCGAGGGCTCAGCCCACGGAGCCTGGCGGGTGCGGTTACTACAGCATCGCGTGACAGTCCCGGCGTGGGTGCTGGGCTTTTCCAAACTGACCAGCTCAGCGGACAGACTGCGATTGCACAAGCTCCGTGGGGCCGCTCTGGCCCCGTGCACCGGACAGGCCGCCCTAGGTGGGGTCCAGCCCTGGCCTGCAGCTGTGTCCTGCCTTGCACGGGGCTCAGCGCACGCCCCGCCCTCCATGGCTGGAATTGGGAGCAGGGGGCGCTCGGGGCTCACTTGGGGGTGAGGGGAGATGGGGCCCCTGGAGCACCAGGATCAGGGTTGGTGTGAAAGAAGCACTGCTTGTTCAGATGGACGAAGGCCGGGCGCTGAGTAGGGGCCTTACGGGCAGTGGCGAACGGGGCGAGAGGAAGGGCATGGCATGGGGATAGCAAGAGTGGATAGAGGTGGATGAATACAGCGTGGCGGATGGAGGAGAGAGAGAATGGGGAGAGGAGGGAGGGAGGAGGAGGGAGGCAGAGGACGAATACAGCATGGCGGATGGAGGAGAGAGGGATGGGGAGAGGAGGGAGGGGAGGAGGAGAGCAGACAAATACAGCATGGAGGATGGAGGAGAGAGGGATGGGGAGAGGAGGGAGGGGAGGAGGGAGAGACAGACGAATACAGCGTGGCGGATGGAGGAGAGGGGGATGGGAGAGAGGAGGGAGGGGAGGAGGGAGAGCAGACGAATACAGCGTGGAGGATGGAGGAGAGAGGGATGGGTGGAGGGAGGGAGGGGAGGAGGGAGAGCAGACGAATACAGCGTGGCGGATGGAGGAGAGAGGGATGGGGAGAGGAGGGAGGGGAGGAGGGAGAGCAGACGAATACAGCGTGGAGGATGGAGGAGAGAGGGATGGGGAGAGGAGGGAGGGGAGGAGGGAGAGCAGACGAATACAGTGTGGAGGATGGAGGAGAGAGGGATGGAGAGAGGATGGAGGGAGGAGGAGGGAGAGCAGACGAATACAGCGTGGCGGATGGAGGAGAGAGGGATGGGGAGAGGAGGGAGGGGAGGAGGGAGAGCAGACGAATACAGCGTGGCGGATGGAGGAGAGGGGGATGGGGGAGAGGAGGGAGGGGAGGAGGGAGAGCAGACGAATACAGCGTGGCGGATGGAGGAGAGGGGATGGGGAGAGGAGGGAGGGGAGGAGGGAGAGCAGACAAATACAGCGTGGAGGATGGAGGAGAGAGGGATGGGGGAGAGGAGGGAGGGGAGGAGGGAGAGCAGACCAGAGGATGGAAGGAGGGAGGGACGGATGGTGGGCGGCCATAGGTGGTGGGTGGACGAGCAGTGGCCCGACCGGTGGCAGATACCCGGAGGCCGTGTGGTGTCCGGCCCGTCTGGCTTTGTCCATGAGGCCATTCTCGTCCTCTCAGGGACTGGCCTTAGGTGAGCCGCTGAGGAGCCTCAGGTCTGCCGCCCCGTAGGGCTCCGTACTGGCCCCGAGCTCCCAGAGGTTCGGTGCTTCCTCGGACCCGGGACATGGGCAGGCTGAGCGGGGTCTCGGGACAGCCAGAGGCCAGAAGGCGCCTCTGCCCAGCCCACGACAGCTCCGGGCAGCCGATTCCTGTCCTGGGGTTCCTCTTGCTGGGCTGCAGTGTCTGAGCTGAAATCAAAGAGCGAAGAAATGATTCTTCTCCTTCCAGCGGCTCCAGCCAACAACGCGGCCTCCTGGGCTCACATCTCCCGGCACACGCCACCGGCGACGCGTCCTGCTGGCTGAGCCTTCAAACGCATCCCGCGTCCACTGCCTAGCGCCTTGCTGAGCCTGCCGGGCTCAGAGCCTCCAGCCCTCACTGCCTGCGTCCCGGCCAGCCGCCCCTCACCCAGGACAGATCCAGCCTGGGCATCAGAGCCGGACCCAGACGCTCCAGGGGCAGCGGAGAAGGGCACCTACCTGCCGCCTGCAGCCGCCGACCCCTGGACCCGCCTGACTCCCCATTCGCCGCCGTGTCCCCGCGCCCAGCCCGCACACTGCCCGACTCTTTCCTGCCTCTTCATACCCCTGGCCACACACTCCGGGGCAGGAGGCGGCTGTCCCTGTCGCTGTGTGTGGCTGCCAGCCACATGTGGAGCTCTGTGTGCTCTGCTCGGAGGTGGCTCGAGTTGCCCCCCATGTCCGACGTCCCCTGCGTCTCTGGCTCCTCTGAGACAGGAGTTTCTGACCTCGGAGGGGAGGGTGGGGGAACCTTGTGCCACAGCAGCCTGCGGGGTGTGTGGGGCCCACTCCCGGGACAGACCTTCCACAGGACACCGAGCAGGAGGTGGGCACAGGGGGCACTGGTGGGACCCTCAGAGTTCACGGGTGCAGGGCTACTCAGCCCCGTGGGGTCTGGCCCAGGGGGCTGCTGGTGACCCCGCGGGATGGCACGTCAGCACTGAGCTGCCTGGGTCAGGGGCGTGTCTGGGGTGGGGCAACACCGGGAAACACCTGGGGGCAACACCGGGCTGATACTCTCAGACCGGAGCCACAGAGGGTGGCCGGGTGTGGACGAGCCTCTTCCCGCCCCCGTCTCTGGCTCCCACTCTGGGGCCCTGCACCCCCCGCCTGCATTCCGACCTGGGTGCAGATTCTCCTTCCAGAAGCTTCCACCATGTGGATCCAGGAAGCGCCTCCGGGGACTTGCTCGGGGCAGCCCCTCGGTCCTCAGGCCCACTCGGGTGCATCAGAAGCCCTGTGGGTGCTCGGGGGTTCTGGTATCTGGGGGCTCTGGAAAGGCTCTGGGGAGGTCCTGCGTGCCGCGTGGGGGCTGTGGAGGGGAGCCCAGCACCCACCCCGGTGCATCTGGATCCAATTAGCCCAACCTCAGGCAGCACTTTATCGCCTGGCAGGGCCAGACGGGAGAAAAATTGCCACGATAGGCCGCTTCCTGGGCGGGACTGGGCGAGGTGCGGGGGGGCGGGTGGGGGCCTCGGCCAGGAGCAGGGGTGCGGCGGGCTGGGAAGCCCCTCAGGGCAGCCCGGGGTGGGTGACCTGCGCCCCCGCCCGTCCCGGGGCTGCTGGGGGGCTGAGCGGTCCAGAGCTTCATGTGTGGGTGCAGTGGCCCCTGGCTGCGGAGCCCGTCTGGGCCGGAATCTGTACCCCGCAAGGTCCCGGTGAGGCTGGTGTCGGGGACCTGCCCCAGAGCAGCGCTCCAGGGTCTAGGAGAGCCCCCAGGGGACTTGGGGACCCAGCCTAGCTGGTGTTACAATGGGGACCCCACCCCGCTTCTCACCTCCTTGTGCTGTGTTGGACACCTGCTGACCTCAACACCTGCCTCACGCACACCAACATGAGCCTTCGTGTGGACGTGTCAGGCTGGCCAAGGTGCCCACCGCGGCTCCAGCCCCCTCCGCCCCTGGCTGTGGCTCTTGGCACACGGAGCACCAGGGGCCACCCCTACCCCATACCCCAGCCAGGAGTGCCAACTCGTCCAGGGGACGGACGGGGACTAGGGGCAGGACGAGGCCAAGGCCCGGCGTTCTCCACGCCCCACACTCATACAGACATTCACACACCCACACACACTCACACTCATACAGACATTCACACACTCATACAGTCACACACTCACACACATTCAAGTACACACATACACAGATACACACTCAAACACACACTTAACATACACAGATACACACTCACATATAAACACGCATACAGTTACATACTCATACACAGTAACACTCACACATTCGTACACACACATCCAAACACACTCAAACACACATACACACACACACTCATACAGACATTCACACACTCACACAACATTCTCTCTCACACACTCACACACTCATACAGACATTCACACACTCATACAGACATTCACACACCCACACACACTCACACACACTCATACAAACATTCACATACTCACACATACACACACTCATACAGTCACACACTCACACACATTCAAGTACACACATACACAGATACACACTCAAGCACACACTTCACATACACAGATACACACTCCACATATACACTCGCTACAGTTACATACTTATACACAGTCATACTCACACTCATACACGCACATCCAAACACACTCAAACACACATACACACACTCACACACACATTCACACACATATACACACTCACACACACTCATGCACAGATACTCATACTCTCACACACAGACACAGACCCAAAGGCCCTGTTTGGGCCATGCAGCCCCGTGGACTCGCGCCCCTCAGGGGACCCCCAGTGTGCCCTGCACGGCCCGGTGCCCCCGGGGCCTGCGCCTCACAGCTCCAGTGCGTCCGGGGGCGCAGGCCAGGCACCCAGAGAGCCGAGAGGGGCTGCGGGCGGCTTGTGTGCTTCCTCACTGTCTGGGTGTGGGCGTGAGAACAGCCCGAGGGTGCGGGAGCTGCTCCCGAGACAAACGTGTCCGCCTGCTGGGAAGCTGCGAGTCGTTGTGGAAACATTTTCCGTGAAAGGACTGAACTAGGAAACAAGTTTGCAGACGCGGCCTCCCGGGAGGCTCGGCGCAGACGGTGGCTGAGGGGCTGGTGTGGCCCGGCTCACGGCCCGGCATCTTGCCGTGGTGTGGTGGGTTTGGCCACATGCTCCTGGGCCTCTGAAGAGCACATGTGGGGTCCAGCAGGATTTAGGGGACAGGACACGTCGGCCCACTAGCGCTTACCTGACAGCCGGGAGCAGCAGGGTCCACTCACGCAAAGGCCGACGTCAAGCTGGACGTGCTTGGCTGAAGGTCGCGGCCCAGATCTGAGCCAGGGAAGGGTCTTGAGCAGTGCCCCCTCCCCGGCACACCGTCGCCCCTGCCAGGCTTCAGCGCCGCCTCCCAGTCACACACACTCACACACGCTCACACACAGATACACACACCCACTCACACACAGACACACACGCTTGCACACACACAGTTACAGTCACACACACTCACATAGGCTCACACAGACACACACACGTGCCCACAGGGCATGGACACTCCTTTAGGGCTCTGAGCTGTCCCTTCCTCACCCGACCCCATGTGGTAGAGGGGGCAGACACACCAGCCCCAGGTCTGACGCTCTCCCTCCTCCTCGCGGACCTCCGATGTTCGCGTCCTCCTCCCTCCTCCTCTTCCTCCTCCTCCTCCTCCTCTTCCTCATCCCTCCTCCCTCCTCCTCCTCCTCCTCCTCTTCTTCCTCCTCCTCCTCCTCCTCCCTCCCTCCTCTTCCTCCTCCTCCTCCTCCCTCCTTCCTGCCCTCATCCATCCATCCTCCTCCTCCTCCCCGTCCTTCTCCTCCTCCTTGGTCCTGAATATCTTTTTATTTTTTGGGTCACACCGGCAATGCTCAGGGGTTACTCCTGGATCTGCACTCAGGAATTACTCCTGGTGGTGCTCAGGGGACCATATGGATGCCGGGGTCGAACCCGGGTCAGACACATGCAAGGCAAACGCCCTCCCCGCCCTCCCCGCTGTGCTGTCGCTCCGGCCCCTGGCCCTGAATATCACCGGTGACCCCAGAGTGCTCTGCCCGGGGCTGGCTCAGCCGCTGTTTGCCGTTGAGGAAAACAAGGACCAGGAGCCTGGGGAGTGTCCAGGACTCCGGGTCCACCCCTGGATGCGAGGGGCCCAGTTCCAGGCACCCCCTTCTGAGCTGGTGGGGCTGGAGAAAGAGCAGCTGAGAGATGATCAGGACAGGGCGGGGTCAGCGGTGCCGGGCCCGATCTTCGCCGCTGTGCTCCTCCATTGTGCTCCTCTGCTGTGCTCCTTCATAGTGCTCCTCCATTGTGCTCCTCCATTGTGCTCCTCCGCTGTGCTCCTTCATTGTGCTCCTCCATCGTGCTCCTCCACTGTGCTCCTCCATTGTGCTCCTCTGCCGTGCTCCTCCGCTGTGCTCCTTCATTGTGCTCCTCCATCGTGCTCCTCCACTGTGCTCCTCCATTGTGCTCCTCTGCCGTGCTCCTCCGCTGTGCTCCTCCATTGTGCTCCTCCTGTGCTCCTCCATTGTGCTCCTCCGCTATGCTCCTCCATTGTGCTCCTCTGTCGTGCTCCTCCACTGTGCTCCTCCGCCGTACTCCTCCGCTGTGCTCCTCCGACCCTTCTGGGGTCGAGGCTCCCCTACGCTGGCAGCCAATACCAGTCAAAAGTCACCCTCGCCCACTGTTCCTGCTCCCCAGGGCCCACAGCTCAGGGTTTGGGTGCAGGGGATCCGAACGTGACCCTCCTCACGCCTCTCACGGGCGCTGGTGGCCCAGGTGGTGCGGGTGGCCTGGTCAGGGTGGGTGGTGGCCCCCAGCCTGTGTGCCCCAGAAACGGCTCCAATGGGGCGTAGAAGCCCAAATATTAGCCCGGCCCTCAGGGGTGGGAGAATGTCGGTCTGTCTCTTGTATTTGATGCAGAAAAACATTTAAATCTAGGAACTTTGTTCCAAGGCTGGTGTGTGTCGGGGTGGGGGGGGCGCAGGACACATGTGGCCGGGCCGGCCTGGCGGCGCCGCTGGACTCCTTCCAAATGGACCTGCTCCCCTCCCCGGGAAGGCCCTTCAGAACTCAGTGTTGTGATTTCACTCAGCCCTTCCCATCGGTCGTCAGCAGCTCGTTTGGGCCCGACCTTCTGTAAACGCGAGCTCCCGCCTGACCACCCACGGCAGCGGGCTGTCCAAACAGCGCGTGTCTGTGCCTCACACCGCGAGCGAGCACGGATGGAGCCCGGCCAACGGGGCAGGTGGGGGTCCCCGGCAGACCCCGCCCGCCAGACCCGGCTCTGCACAGCTTTAGAACTGCAGGGCTGCGGCCCGTGTCCTGGCTGCACGCCAGCGCTGTGCTGCCGCCCGGCCTGGCTCGCCGTCTCTGATCGGGCTGAACAGCCGGCCCAGGAGCAGATGAGGTCACCCTGCTTACAGGACCAGGAGAGTCTTGCTAATCCCGCGCCAGGCTGGACGTTACCTCCCACCCTGCCCTGGCTCCTGAGCCTCGGGGTGCTGCTGGTCCTTCCGTGGCCTGGACTCAACAGAAGTGGCCTGATCAGGGAGCCGGGCTATAGGACGACCTGCCTCGGTGATGTTCTCCTGAGCCGCCCGAGTGACCCCTGACCCTGAGCATGCCCAGAGTGACCTTTGACCTGGAGCCATGAGTGACCCTGAGCCCACCACAAGTGACCCTGTACACCATCAGGTGTGGCTCAACCAACAACCAACCAAGCAGCGCCTTGGGGACAGCAAGTGACCACAGCGCAGGCCCAGCCTGTGGCCCCGTGGCCTGTGGCGGCCGCTGGTGGTCAGCCTTCTCCCGCTCTGAGGAAGAGCGGAGATGCCACAGTGACCCACGTGGCAGCCCAGGGCTGGGTCCTGGGGCTTGTCCAGGCACGGACGCTCCCCTGAGCCAGCCTGGTCTCTAGCCCACCCCAGACCCAGGAAGCGTCAGGTGAGCGTGAGGGACGGTCCCCAAGGGATGTCCTGGGGTGGACACTGCCCCAGGTGTTGCTGGGCCCCACCGTGAGGAGACCCCAGCCCCACTTCCCGTCACCCTCGCCCTCCCCTGTCCCCAGGGACAGTCTCTCCTTCCCACCTTTCTGGGCGCTTCCAGACACTGCCGGACGCTTGTCTGCACTCGGAGCTCACCGGCTCCTGGGCGCGGCTGTGTGGAGCCGTGTGCCTGCGTGGGCCCTCTGCGGCCCTCGGGTGCCGGTGCCCCTGGTGCGCTGCCGCTCTCCGGAGGAGCCGGGGGCTCCTGCAGTCACTCTGGCCGGGCACCCTCCAGGCCCTGCTCTGCAGCCGTGGAGGGTGTCGCTTCTCCCGCAGACTGTGCGGTCAGAGCTGCCGCAGCGTTTCCTGAGGCCCCGGCATGGGCAGCCGCTGTACTGCTCCTCTGCAGAGACGACTGCTGAGGGGCAGTGATGGGGCCTCCCTGCACCGCCCAAAGGAGTATCCCAGCCTGCGCCCACCTCACTGACCCCAGTGGCCCCCAGTCTGCGCCACCCTGGTCAGCCCGAGGCCATCTCCCTGCCACCACCCCCTACTGCGAGTGGAGTCTCCTATGTCCCTCCTGATCCAGGTACACATGGGACTGGGGGTTGACCCCGTGTGGGTGGTGCGCCCAGGTGCATTGTGGGAGGTGTGGATGTATGTGGGCAGCCACCCAGGTGCATTGTGGGAGGTGTGGATGTATGCGGGCAGCCACCCAGGTGCATTGTGGGAGGTGTGGATGTATGCGGGCAGCCACCCAGGTGCATTGTGGGAGGTGTGGATGTATGCGGGCAGCCACCCAGGTGCATTGTGGGAGGTGTGGATGTATGCGGGCAGCCACCCAGGTGCATTGTGGGAGGTGTGGATGTATGCGGGCAGCCACCCAGGTGCATTGTGGGAGGTGTGGATGTATGCGGGCAGCCACCCAGGTGCATTGTGGGAGGTGTGGATGTATGCGGGCAGCCACCCAGGTGCATTGTGGGAGGTGTGGATGTATGCGGGCAGCCACCCAGGTGCATTGTGGGAGGTGAGGCCTGGCCCAGAGAGTGAGTGAGGAGGAGGAAGAGATGGGGTGGCTCCGGCAGGTCCATGGCTGCTCTTGGTCACAGGTGAGGGTGGGCGGGTCTGCAAGAGGGAGCCCAGGTTCCTGGGCAGGCTGTGCAGCTGCAGAGCCCCCACGAGGGGCAGCCTGCTAAGGGTTGGGTGGGCCTGGGCATTCCTGGGGCCCCTAGTTCCGCTGCGTCATTCCTGGGGCCCCTAGTTCTGCTAAGTGGTCGTCCCTGGCCGCGGCTCCCGCACTTTCTGTACCCAGCACTTTCTCATTGCTCACATTGTTCCTCACAGAAAGGGGAGTATTTGGGCACCTTCTCATTCGCCGGTGCCCGCCACCTGCCCCGCACAGGTGTGGGTGCCGGGGGCTGACCAGGGCACCTGGGGCGGCCACGCCCTCCTGAGGTCTGCGGGACCCTCACCTGGCTCGGCCCTGGGTCTGGTCGTGGAGGTTCGTGGGACCACGGGGGCTCTACATGGGAGTGGGGGCACCATCCCTGCCGCCCCTTTCACCCAGACGATGCAGTCGTGGGCCATGACGCGGCTGTTTCTGAGACAGTGTTTGGTCACTGCACCCTCAGAAAGCCTCTGCGACTGCCGACTGCCCTGCTGAGGGCTGTGCCCCCTCCTGAGGGGAACCAGCCAGCCCCAGCAAACCCCCTGCAGCTTGGCCAGACACCTGCTGAGCGACTGCGGGAAGGAGGGAAGAGGGAGGGAGGGAGGAGGGAGAGAAGGCTTTTAATAGAGGAGGAGGGAGAAAAGCCTCTGGGCTCTCGGGCACTGGCAGGGGACTGAGCAGAGCCAAGAACAAGAGTCTGGAGGGGAGAGGAAAGGCTTGGAGCAGCTGCAGACGCCAGCCTGGGCAGGGCAGGTGCTGCCTCTGCCTGACTCTCCCCCTCTAGTAAGACGTCTTCCCCTCCCTCCTCCCTCCTCCCTCCCTCCTCCACCCTTCCTCCTTCTTTCTCCCTTCTCCCTCCTTCCTCCTCCTCCCTCCTCCTTCCTCCCTCCTTCCTCCTCCCTCCCTCCCTCCTTCCTCCCTCCTTCCTCCTCCTCCCTCCCTCCTTCCTCCCTCCTTCTTCCCTCCTCCCTCCTCCTTCCTCCCTCCCTTCTTCCTCCCTTCTTCCTCCCTCCTTCCTTCTCCCTCCCCCCTCCTCCCTCCTCCCTCCCCCTCCCCTCCTCCCTCCTCCCTCCCTCCCTCCCTCCCTCCCTTCACACACACTCTCTCTCTATCCCTCTCACTCACTCTCTCACTCTGCTCTCACTCTCTGTTGGTGTGTGGGAAGTCAAAATGTTGGACTTTCTAAGAATTGGTGGTCGCACCTGCTGTGTCAGTTGGTCCGAGAGAATGGCCGAGAGAATGGCCATCGGCCCTGATTGTGGCCAGGGAACCTCACGGACCCTAATACTGCTGGACGCCCCGGACGGCCCCGGACGGCCCGGAAGGCCCTGGCGTCAGGACGTTGCTCTTCACTGTTAGCTTGCTTTGAGCAGCAGGGCTAGGGGCCCCCGGGTGGCCAACTCAGGCCTGTATGTCTGCACACGACCCTCCACTTTCCTGTTAGGCTCCACACTGCAGGCCCCATTTCTGCGTCACTAAAGCGGCATCTCTCACTAATCTGCCAAGTGATTTTCAAAACTTAGAGGAAGTGATCTCGCCTACCTTT
The DNA here is from genome assembly GCA_021461705.1 of Cryptotis parvus. Lineage (NCBI taxonomy): Eukaryota > Metazoa > Chordata > Mammalia > Eulipotyphla > Soricidae > Cryptotis > Cryptotis parvus. Next base: position 116,104 of record JAJIBD010003778.1, on the reverse strand, counting down.
ATTTTACTTATGTTTTATTTCCAGGCCACACCCAGCGTGTTTAGGGGCACATGCTGCCTTGAGCTGGGGGGTACGCTCGGAGGTCTTAGGGGCCCGTTTGATGCTGGGGTGGGACGTGGCCTCCCTAAGGGAGCCCCCAGCCCCTCTGCTCACAGCACCAGCTGTTTGTTTGGATCTAAATGGTCTCCAGAATCCTTTAAATTTCAGTTGAAAATTTTCTTTAGATAATTCCTGAAGTTCAATGCCACGAGTGGTAACATTTCTGCTTTTATGTTTTAAACAAGCCCTTACCCCGCCTTAAGCTCGCAGGGGAGTCCGGCTAGGCCCAGCTCTCTGGAGCGTCTATCTGTGGCCGCTCCATTTGTTCCTCTGGATTCAGCTTGCCCCTCTCACCGCTTTGTGGCAGTGACCACACAGTGGCCAGCCTGCTGCCTCCCTTGTATTTTCCCGCCTGAGTGTCACGGATGTATGGGAGCTCCATCGCTGTCATCGACGCCGAGCAAAGAGCCATTGTTTTTCGCTTCATTTCTCTGCGGCACTGTGACGAGCAGCTCCGAGAGCAGGCTCTGCCCCCTGGGGCTGTCGCGCCTCTGTGCTTTGGGCTGGGCCCTCTCTGCTGGCAACTGCAAGCTGCCCAGGGAGCCCCGTTTAGACACGAGCCCGGTCTTGATCTCTGGTTCTTCCTCGGGTCACCCTGTGCTGTCCAGCTGTGTCCACGCGCTCCTAAGCCCTCAGTGATCCCCAGTCACTGCTCACAGCTCCAGCACTCCTGCCGCCGCGTCTTTGCACGAGGCCCATCCTGGCGAGGGTCGCATTTTACTGCTTTCCACCTGTCGGCTAGGTTTTGATCGGAAGCCAGACGTCACAATCGCTTGCTTCTCTGTTGCTGAGTGTTGGCTTGGGCCTTCTTACTCCAAACAGGGCTGACGTTTACTTTGGCAGGAGGTTGAAAAAACAGCTTGACGCTGTGTTTGTAATATTTTCTGGGGCGGGGGCTGGAGTTGACCCCCACGGCCGCTCTGCCCTAGTGTCAAGGCACAGTCCTTAGGAATAACCGGAAGAGCCCCACGGATTATCTGGAGCTCCAGAGTGGCTTGAGCTGAGCACCAAGTTCTGACGGCGTCTGGATGATTAGAGCATCTCTCAGCCTCGCAGTTCTATGGTCCAACAGGGGATAGGTGTGCTCACGGCTCCTGGGTCCAGGCGACTTTTTCATTCTAAGGTTGCCAGGAGGTGTGTCAGCCGGAAGAAGGACGGAGCCTTGAGGCAGGACCCCGCAGATAGTTTCTAACTAAATCGGTGTGTTGTGCACATAGTTATCTTAAGACTCCTGCGAAGCAGCATGAAGGAAAATACCTGGGAGTCGACTGTGCACCTCGCAGCAGAGACCGCTCGGTGGCGCTAAGGACAGGTGGCACAGGTCTCCAGGGGCAGCGATGGTGGACAGGACGCAGGTCTCCAGGAGCAGCGACGGTGGACGGGACGCAGGTCTCCAGGGGCAGTGATGGTGGACGGGACGCAGGTCTCCAGGGCAGCGACGGTGGACGGGACACAGGTCTCCAGGGGCAGCGACGGTGGACGGGACGCAGGTCTCCAGGGGCAGCGACGGTGGACGGGACGCAGGTCTCCAGGGGCAGTGACGGTGGACGGGACGCAGGTCTCCAGGGGCAGCGACGGTGGACGGGACTCAGGAGTCCAGGGGCAGCGACTGTGGACGGGACTCAGGTCTCCAGGGGCAGCGACGGTGGACGGGACACAGTCCCATATGTTCCAATTGCGTCTTTGGTGTCACTGGGGACTGCGTCTGCGTCTTCAGTGGCCTTGGGGAGCACGTGCTGTTTGCGTCCGACAATCCTTCCTGTGCAGAGACTCTGCACCCCGAGGTGCTGGGCCCCGGCTGCGATGAGCCCGGCTGCAGAGTCTGGGCCCCAGCAGCGGCCGCAGACCCGTGACCCTGCCCAGACAGCCGTGGCTGAAGCAGGTGAGTGGCTCACAGAGTACTTCTGCGGTGATGGGGGTGCACTCACGGACCCCTGCCCGTCTGCAAGCCCATGGCTGACCCCCAGGGCCGATTTCAGCGCAGTCGCTGGTGGACAAGCAAGTGTCCTGCTGCCTCAGGTCGGCTTGGAAGTCACCCACGGGGGCCGTGGCCAAGCGGTTGGGGCTGGGCAGTGCAGGGGCAGGGCCTGTGTCCATGTCCTGCCCCCTCCTGAGGGACTGGGCCCAGATGCACGCCCGTGGGCACCCAGAGGGCTCCGTGCCCTGCCGCTGGCCACGGTGGCCTGGACATGAAGGAAAGCGCCCCCACTGCCCCAGACTTCCTGCTGCAGGTGTCCGACCACCGCAGCCCCTCCCCTCCCGCCCTCAGCGCCAACCCCGCTGACTCCCCCACCCGAGGCTGCCCAAAGCTCGGCTGTGCTCAGGACCCCCAGGCTCCAGTGAATCCGGCTTGGCACCTGGGGGACAGGGTGGGTAAGTCTGGGTGTGGCTGCAAGTCCAGGGACCCCCAGAAGGACACTGTAGCCAGGGACCCCAGAAGGACACTGCAGCCAGGGACCCCCCAGAAGGACACTGCAGCCAGGGACCCCAGAAGGACACTGCAGCCAGGGACCCCCAGAAGGACACTGCAGCCAGGGACCCCAGAAGGACACTGCAGCCAGGGACCCCCCAGAAGGATGCTGCAGCCAGGGACCCCCAGAAGGACACTGCAGCCAGGGACCCCAGAAGGACACTGCAGCCAGGGACCCCAGAAGGACACTGCAGCCAGGGACCCCCAGAAGGACACTGCAGCCAGGAACCCCAAGCTCACGGAGTAAGGAGCCACAAAAGGCACCCTCGTTCCTGCAGGACGCTCAGCCAGACCCCAGGCCCGGCCCCGCAGGGTGGGCACAGTGCTGGGCCTTGCTCTCCTCTGCCCCAGACTCGGCCGGGAGGGCTGTAGAGAGCCTCAGGGCTGCCCATCTGCCAGCCTGGGCAGTGTGTGGTGGGTCCAGCCGCGGGCTTGCACGCGGAGGCGGAACTGCTGGTATGTGCTGAGACGCCGTAACAGCAGCCAAACTCCGCTGCTGCCGCTCAGGTAGAGCATGGGGGTCGGCTCTGAAGGCACCTCTCAGCATCCCTTTATCGGCGGTGCCATAAAGCTGGTCTCCCCCTGCTGCTGCTGAGACGGGAGCTGCTCCTGGCCAAGTCTCCCCCACCCCTAGGCCCTGCCTCTCCCTGGCTCCTGAGGCCTCCCACGGAGGGCCGGGCTGTGTGCAACTGTGCCCCACACTTCAGCACAGAACCTCCCCGGCCGCCCCTCTGGGGGGCTGTGTCCGGCCCCGCCTGGCCCATCGTCCTGCTCACCTCTGGACTGCCGGGCCCAGGGCTGGCAGCTTGAAGGACCGCGTGGAATTTCCAAATTTAGCCTCGGAATCGCTGGTATAAACAAGGGCTGCGTGCGCCGCGAGACGCCAAGACCACGGTGCCAGAAGAAAGGTCCCCCGCGACTCAGCGCTGCGGTCCGGCAGCCAGCGCCCGGCGTGTTGGGGTGCAGCAAGGCGCCGCCTCCCTGCTGTGTGGGTGGCCACTGGGTGAAGGGGGAGAGAGACGAGGACCGGCTCCCAGGAAGCCCCTGGAGCGAGTGGGGGTGCACAGAGCCTGTGTGTGCCCTGCGGACCCTCAGGCCGCGACAGAGACCCCCAATAATCCGGGCCATCCAGGTCACATTGGGAGACACTCAGATTCTCTGCCTGGCACCGGAGGAGGAGGCCGTGTCTGTCCTGGGGAGTGTCCAGGGTCGGGGGGACCTTGGGGGTGTCAGGACCCAGAGGAGGCTCCCACCTGGCCAGCAGACAGGAAGCGTGGAAGGAGTGGGAGATCCCGCCCCTGGGCCGGCGGTGCTGGGGGGGACGTAAGCCCGGGGCCACCTCATTGTCCACCTTCCCCAGGTGTGTGGGGAGCAGCTGGGGCAAAGCCGGGACATCCCGAGTGGCCCTCGGCAGCCGTGGGCTCAGGGGAGCATGTGGGCCTCGGCCGAGACCCCTCCCAGCGCTGCCCTCGCGCTGGTGTAGAAGAGGAGACTGTGAGCGAGCCCCAAAGTTGGCCCTGGGGAGGACGGGGCAGGGGCCTGCTCTTCCACCCAGAGCTTTCCATTGGCCGGAGGGGTCCGAAGCCCCACATGTGGACAGTCCTTGCGGAGGCCGCTGGACTGTGGCCGGTGGAGGAGCTGAGTCCAGGGCCCGGGAGCCGAGCTTTGAGGAGCGTCGCTGGCTGGCGGTAAGTAGCGCTTCATGCTCCTGGGCCACACCTGCATGCTTGGGGCCTCTCTAGCTCCATACCAGAGAGCCTGACCCCAAGGCTCGCATGGCCCGGACACCCCGGACGCCGAGAGTAGGAGTTTGCATGAGGGGGTTCAGACGGCGAGGCTGCGTGTGCGTGTGTGTGTGCGGCGTGTGTGCACGTGTGTGCGTGTGTGCGCGTGTGTGTGTGTTCTCTGCCGGGGCAGCCCCCCTTGGGGCCCAGAGGAAGGAGCTGGTCACTGGGAATGCCCATGTGTCTGCTGGACAGGCCTGGCTCAGTGCTCTGCCGGAAACACATCTGACCCCCAGGTTCTATGAGATATTCATCCGGGAACAGCCACCAGGAACAGGGAGGGTGTGGATGTCATCCAGCGGGTACAGGGCAGGTGTAGACACCATTTAGCGGGTACAGGGCGGGTGTAGACACCATCCACCGGGTACAGGGTGGGTGTAGACACCATCCAGCGGGTACAGGGTGGGTGTAGACACCATCCAGCAGGTACAGGGCGGGTGTAGACACCATCCACCGGGTACAGGGTGGGTGTAGACACCATCCAGCGGGTACAGGGGTGGGTGTAGACACCATCCAGCGGGTACAGGGCGGGTGTGGACACTGGAGTGGGTACAGGGCGGGTGTAGACACTGGAGCGGGTACAGGGCGGGTGTAGACACTGGAGCAGGTACAGGGCGGGTGTAGACACCATTCAGCAGGTACAGGGCGGGTGTGGACACTGGGCGGGTGCAGGGCGGGTGTGGACACTGGGCGGGTGCAGGGCGGGTGTGGACACTGGGCGGGTGCAGGGTGGGTGTGGACACTGGGCGGGTGCAGGGCGGGTGTGGACACTGGGCGGGTGTGGACACTGGGCGGGTGCTGTCTGCTCATCACCACTCCAGCCCTCTAGCCCCTCTGCTTGGCTGGGCCTCGCGCTCCTCTCCCTGGAAGGCGTTTGCGCTCTGAGCCCAGGCGCCCAGCCAGCTCGGCACATTCCTGGCCAAGCCTCACTCGGTGCCTGAGACGCTGGGTCGGGCCTGAGGGTGGGGTGACCCTGCCAGGCCTGTGGCCCCTTGACGCCCGCTCCCTGTCCCTTCTGGTTTGCCCCAGTGGGGGCTGTGGGCGGGCGGGGGTGGTGGCGTGTGGGCGGCTGTGCGGCTGGCAGACGGCAGCGCCCTGAGTCACCGGCCCACGGGCGCATCCGGCTGTCTCCACGGCACTTTGCCGTCACCTCACGAGCCGCCGGAGATAATGGCGAAACACAAGGTTCCCTCTGCGCCAGGCTGAGGCCTCCCTGGGGCCAGGGACTCGCCAGGGCAGCTCGGAGTGGCCGTCCCGGCAGAGCGAAGGACACTAGAACCATGTTGTCTGCAGGGCCGTGTCAGGCTCGCGTTTGGGTCTTGGCTCAGAGCCAGGGTCTGGCCATGGCTTACTAGTAGCCCCCATCCCACTCTGGGACCCTCCTTCCATTCCACTCTGGGACCCCCTTTCCGTTCTTCTTGGACATGTTATTGCCATCTTGAGGCCTCAGTTTCATCTGTAAAATGTAATAAAGTTCTCAGGGTGGGCATGAAAATTACAGGCAGTTAATACTGTACAGGAAGTGGGGCATTTGCTGGCATGAGGCTGAGCCTGTTTGATCTCCGGCACATACGTTCCACGCGAGCACCGTGATCCCTGAGCACAGAGTGGAGAGTGGCCCCTGAGTACCACTGGAGTGTGGCCCCAAGACCCCCATTTTTGAATCCTGACTGCTCAGAGTTCCTAATGGCTGCTGCGTGCAGATGGGACCCGTGCCTCCCTGGTCTCACTCTTGGGGTCTGGATTGCAGCAGGCGCCATATAGGGTCAGAACACTGGCAGGTCCCATGGCGGGGCTGGGGCTGGCTGCGAGCCCTCTTCTGAGGAAGGCTGGTGGCACAGAGCCACACTCAGGACCCTGGCCCTCAGCCTACGCGGACCTTTAAGGGTCCCTGATGTCACGGTGAGGCAAGTTTGTTCTAGCTGTGTGTGGGCTCATCCTGCGGTCACCTGCTGTGGCCTGACCTCCAACCCTGTGTCTGAAATTGGTTCCCCTGCACTTCCTGTGTCGCAGGAATGAGGTTCCCCTGCACTTCCTGTGTCGCAGGAATGAGGTTCCCCCTGCACTTCCTGTGTCGCAGGAATGAGGTTCCCCTGCACTTCCTGTGTTTCACGAATGAGGTTCCCTCGGCAGCCTGAGCTACACAGTTCCAGTGTGTTCCACTATTGAGCAGTTTAGTGGCCATGGGCTGAGACAGACTCACCAGTGGCGTCTCCCTTTGCCCGAGAGACGGGCCCAGGGAAGCGGTGGCCGGCAGGTTGGTGGTGGGGAAACGCGCAGTCATCCAACAGGTGGCCTGGGCTGGGGTGGGGGGCTATGGCCCACATTATGCCCTAGGCCTTGAGCTACTCACAGGTGAGTTTTGAAGTTTCACTCTTGCAAAGTCTTTGTAGAGTTTTACACTGGCCCTGGCTGGGCTGGCTCTGGCCTGGGAGGCACAGGAGGAGGGCCGTGGACAGCCCAGCAGCCGATGTGGGCTGGGGCGCTGCAGTGCTTAAGGAAATGACTCTGGGGTGAAAGTTCTTCTGCAGGCTGTGAGCCGGTTCCCAGAGCCCCACCCTGGCTGCATGGTCGAGGCTGAAGCAAAGGCACGGCTCCGGCCTGACCCAGAGACGGGCTCCAGGGTTCCCGCACACCCGGCGCCAGCCTCTCCCGGCTTTTGGATGACCAGCCACTGCCGGCAAGGTGGAGAGCTGCTGGCCGGCCCTTCTCTTTCCAGAACACCGGGCCCAGGGGCTCGGACCTGCCGGCACAGCTCCAGGCGCCGTGAGGCTCCTCGGCCCTCACTGCGTCTGGAGCCCCTACCCCGAGAGCTGGGACGGGGCTACTTGTGTCCACTCCTGCCTGTGGAGAGCTGGCACGGGGCTACTTGTGTCCACTCCTGCCTGTGGTTTCGCTTTCACATTCGAAGATGGCTTTTAACCCACATTCAGGTTCCTGGGAGGACCGTGTGGCTTCTCCGCCTGGGACCTCGCCAGGTGCCTGTCCTGGTGAGGCTTGAGCAAGGCTCCGGACCCCGGCTTACCCGGCCACGGCGCACCCGCCACTGCCACCCTGGACCCTGGTCAGCCCGTCTGGTGGACAGAGACGAACTGTCAAAACTTCGCAAAGCCTCATGTTTCCAAGGTCGCGCTTGCTTTGGAATTCATGTAGGGATCGGGTAGGGTCTGAGAAGCATCTGGTCCGTACTGAGCTGCGCTGGGGTAGCTCTGGGCGCTGCCTCGGGGGGGAGGCTCCCCAAGCAGAGAAACTCAGAGAGACGAGGGGCCTGGTGGGCGGGACGGGACACTCACCCCCTTCTCTGCTGGCCAGGGGCTATGTCAGCTGAGCCTCGTGGCCGAAGGGCGGCAGAGCAGGAGCCGCAGCACAGCAGGGAGAGCATTTTCCTTGCACGTGGCCGGCCCAGCTTCAATCCCAGCATCCTGAAGGGTCTCCCGACACCTCCAGGAGTGAACCCCGAGGGGATCTGGGGCTTTCCTGAGGCTGCAGGAGGCGGGTCTGGGTCTGTCTGAAGGGGAAAGGTTTCAGGACGCCTTCAGGACGCGCCGTCAGGCAACATGCATCTCTCCCGAGGAAGGGCAAAAGGGGGAAACAGGCGTGCCGCTGGGGCCTGAGCAAAGGGACATGAGCCTCCTTCTCGCCCGTCAGCCAGTGCTACAGCACACGTGATGTGGGTGGGAACAGCACCGACACGGCGTGAGTATGGCACACACGTGATGTGGGCGGGAACAGCACCGACACCGGCGTGAGTGCAGCTCACACGTGATCTGGGCTGGATACGGCACACACTTCTGTCATTTCCTCCTATGTCCTTACGTGTGTGTCATATGCATGTGTATGTAGTTTTGTACACATGCTCTAGGACCGTGCATGGCTCACATGTTTGTATGCAGTTTTGCATGCGTGATCTGCACACACTCGGGCTGGGGGACACGAAGCTCGTGTCTGGGCTCTGCATGGGCCGGAGCCAGGCGGGAGCGGCGCCGGATGGATGCAGACAGGCTGGGGCTGCCAAGATCCCGGGCCCTTATTTAAACACAAGCTGCCCGGAGGGACGGGGCCTTATCTCGTGCCACGATGCTTCCATGCCGGGGACTTGAACTTGGGCCATTTCCTGCGCCTCCCGAGGGTGACGAGGGCTATTTTGGAGTCTCTGTCCCAGCCCTCCAGGACCGCCGCGGGCCTTGGCACCAGCTGGGGGCTCCCTGCGTCGAAGGGCCGAGGCCTATGAATGGTTCACGCGGCCGGCCGGAAGCGTGCGGCAGGGGCCGCTCCATCATGGTGGCAGCTGGTGTACATTAGCTCTTTGATGTCCAGATCAGCCGCGGGACCGGGCGCGTCCCTTATCTGCCCCAAAGGTGGAGGGACGCAGGCAGAAGTCCGCTATGCAAGATAAAATTAGCACCTCTTTGCTGGAAAATAAACATTTTCGGCAGGAAAGACCCAGTCCAAGTACAAAGCCGAAGGGTGCGTGGCTGCACCCCTTTTGAGTGAAATTCCTATTTATAATATGAGGAAATAGCACCGGGCTGGCGCAGGGCGCAGAGAGGCCGGGGGTCGCTATGGGGCGCGTGTCGCCCAGGGGCCGGGACGGACCTTTGCTCCCACCTGAGCACAGGCAGAGACCCCCATGGTGAGCTGTGAGCCCCTTCCCTGTGTCGTACCCTGCGGCCCTGGGTGTCCATGGGCTGGGCAGGGCTAGGCCATGCCTGGGGCTGAGGGTTGGGGGTCCTGAGTCCCCTACCATGGTGGCCTGGATGAATGTGATGCGGGCCCGGGAAGGGGCATTGGGGGGTCTGGGGGCCTGTCTGTGGGGTCTTGGTGTCTGCTGGGCGGCTGGGCGTGGGAGTGTTGGAGTGTGGGTTCCAGACCAGCGCAGGGAGCTGGTTCAGCCCCCGCTGGTGACCCTTCCCCACCCCTGCTCCCTGGAAGTACCTTTGCGCGGGGGCTTTAGAGTGTCCACTCTGCCCCCATCCAGCCTTCCTGGGGCGTAACTGGACAAGGCTACACTGGGAAGTAGATGGAGGCGCCCCTGCAGTCCACACAGAGGGGACAGCAGGCCGGTGTCTGCACAGAGGGGACAGCAGGCCGGTGTCTGCACAGAGGGGACAGCAGGCTGGTGTCCAGCCTGTACCTGCTAATCTCGAGAGGACCAGGTGCTGCCCATAGCTGTCCTCTCACCTCTGTCCTTCCAGGCGTGCCCACCCAGAGCCTGCCCTGCTGGGACCGTGTGGGGCCGTGTGTGACCCCCATCCTCCGGTCACTCTCCCAGATAGTCTCTGCTGCCTTCCCGGGGGCCGGGAGAGGGGCCAGGTCCTCAGCACTGGCGGGGCCCTGCTAGCACGGAGACCCCCTGCTCTCCCCACTGTGCATCAGGACTAGCCCAGAGCCAGAGACAGCCTGGCAGGAGACGGTGAGACCCCAGGCCTGGGAGGAGGAGGCGGAGGGGGACGCTGAGCCCCATGCACAAGTGCAGCATGCACACACGCATGCACTCACGTGCACATACATGTACACACATGCATACAGCACACACATGCTCACGCATGTACGTGCACATACATGTACACACATGCACACAGCACACATGCTCGCACATGTACACGTGCACATACATGTACACATATGCATACAGCACATGTGTGCACACACATCTAACATGCACACATGTACACATATTCTACAGCACACACGTGCACACACATGCTCACACATGTACACCTGCACACTGCATGCTCGCACACACATGCACGCACACGTATGCACACACATATGCACACACATGCTCATGCGTGCACACATATACACAAGTATACACACATACACACATGCATACACAAGCATGTTGTTATGCTATATCTCATGTTACACATGTGTACACAAGCACAATGAATGTACAAACACAAATCCACAACAATCATACACGCGCGTGCATGTGTGTGCAGATCCCGGTGCGACCCCACATGGGACAATGCCCGGGACATGTGCACTGCGTACACGCTCACACAAACACCCCACAGGCCAGCCAGGGAAGTGGGGGTGCTCTGAGGGGCTGGTGGGGTCCGGGAGGGCCGCGGCAGTGCCACGCGGTTCTCTATCCCACATCTCCTCGTTTTCTTATTGATCGGTGGCGTCCTTCCTCTGGGCGTCAGTCAGATGCGGAGGTTTATCTTTGCGGCTTCTCATTGTTTTCCTGGAAGTTTCCTTCCCTGCAGGAAAGTCCAGAGGGCACCACCCCGCTGAGCTGGGATCTGGCAGCGGCAGGCTGGCCCCGGAGCTCCGGCACCCCGTGGGGAGGGCCTGGGCCGCCTCCAGCTCCTGTGGGTTTGCGGGTTTGCAGTTCAGGGACCGCCTGTGCTCCGGAGCTGATTTCTCTTGGCCCGCTGCTCTGCCTCTGCTCACAGGGACCGTCTCTGCAGCCTGTAAATCCCCCGGATGGTCACAGCCTCACAGTCTCCTCCGCGGAGAACGTGTGATAATCCCAGAGCAAGGCCGCCCTGGAGCCCAGCCTCTCACCGGTTCTGTCCATACACAGCAGACGCCCAGCCGGACCCTGGGGCCTGTGTGGGGCAGCCGGCTGCCCGACACCCAGAGGCACAGGGTGAGGGCTTCTACCTGGAGCGGGTGCCATGTGGAGAAGGGTCAGTCGCCTTCTGCCACTGCTGCGGTGACGGGGGCTCAGGGCGCACCTGCTCCGGGGGGCTCAGCCTCCCTGGCCACGGGTTCCCCCATTGCTAGCTGGGGCTGGGCCCCAGAGTCGGCTGTGAGCCGCCTGGCCACAGTGCAGGTCTCGGGGGCAGCGTGACTGCCAAGGCACGTGGCCATTGCCTGGTGCGAGTGGTGGTCTCGGGTGGGACCCAGAGCCTCCGGGACACCCCCTTCCTGCTCACAAATGGAAACAGGAGAAACAGCCAGGAAGCCGGGTGGGGGCGTCGGGCAGACCCCCACTTCCTCACGTGGTCCGGTGCCTGCGCCGTGGCTTCTGGCCCGTGGGCGAAGCCCCTGGTTTTCATGTCTCGTGCACGACACCCCTCGGTCTATCTTATTATTTTGTTGCAGGTACGGCCTGGGCCTGGCTGGGGCTCGTTGTCTCTCCGAGCACTGCTGGGAGCCGTGTGCTGACGTTTAACGTTTGCTAGAAACGTGGCTTCTCTCTGCTCGGTCCCGCCACCTTTCTCCAGGGAACGGGCACCCTGAGGGCACTTCAGGAGACAGCAAGGCCGCGGGGCCCTGGGCGGCTGCTGCCCCTGTGTCCCTGCAGCGCTGCCCGGACGGCCAGGCACAGGGCGGGCTGCTGTCTCTGTCCTCCAGCCTGGCCACCTCCCTGCCCCCCGCGCGGCCGGTTCCATCCCAGGTCACTCTGGGCCCCGGCAGGAGCATCCGGATGACCCTCTTGCCACCCCTCACCCCCTGATAGCGGGAGAAACGGCGTGAGGGGCCCGGCGAGCTTCTCGGCGTTGCTAATTGGGCTCTTGTCTCTCTCCCTGCTCTGCTCTTCGTCTGAGCGGACAAGATAAGCGGGAGGGCTGCTGACGGGACACACCCGGCGGGTCCTGCCCGAGGGCCCGGCTCCAGGGGACTCTTTTCCCTCCCTGGAAAGTGGGTGCTGTGCTGAGCACCCCAGGAGCCAGTGGGGACGCAGAGGGGCGCAGGTTGGAGCGGTGCGGCCACTGACGGTCGCGCTCGGCGGCTGCACAGAACAGCTCCCCAGGGCCGCTTTCTGTGCTTCAGCGAGACACAGGCCACACACACCCGCCGCTCACGGACTCGGCTTCGTGTTCTCTTTGAAGCCGCCGGTGCCTTTGGAAGCGGGCTGCTGGGCTTGTCCTGTCCTCCCGGGCTGAGTCCAGACCAGGATCCCGCGGCCCCTCATGGACGCCCCCACAAATGGATTTTTTTATAAAAAGGATTATATGTTATATTGACATTCAGGCTAAACGTTGCCTTATAAGGTGTTTGACATAAATAGTGTTTATTATGTAACTCTGGAAAGAAGGACACACACGCTTAAGGGTCCCAGCTGCTCATCAGCCTGTGGGGCTCGCTGGACAGAGGGGACCACCTTTCCTGGGTCGCCTTTTCTCACGAGCCCTGTAAAGCCGTCAGCTGTGTGTGTGCGCTCAGCGGCCACTGCTCGGCTGCTCTGCACAGCCCCGGGGTCTGGCCTGGCGTGGGACAGCGAGTGTGCGGGGAAAGGAATGCGGGACTGCTCCCTCCAGACACGCGAGCGGGCCGCGCCTGTCCTGACAGCCAGACATTTGCCAGAGGCCTGGGCGCAGTGCGCAAATGGAATGGCCGCCCGGAGCACGGAGGGAGCGTTTATTTTTTGTATTTTTTTTCTCTCCCTCCCATATACAGACCGTAGAAGACCACCAAGTGTGGGCCATTTTTTTCCCCACTGTGATGTACAATTCACATTTGTTAATCAAAAAAAAAAAAAAAAAAGCACCCCAGGTCATCCACGTAGAGTGCCCCTCTCCCTAAACAGGAAGTGGGTTTCAGATGTTTAGATGTTAAGAAGAAAGGCTACTAATCTGTTTAGCCCTGGCGCACCCTACTCTGTAATGCACAGAACCCCCTAGCCCGACATTCACTTCAGCATTCTTGAGATTTAGGAATAAAAATAAAATTGGGGGGGCGTCTAGAATCACCTGCTTTGGGACAGGAGATGATTCCAGCGAGTGAAACACCCAGATCGGGGAGCCTGAGACGGTGGTCCGGGCTGTGCGTGAGAAGTCTGGAAAGATCCGGTGGTCCCCTGCTCCTGTGCCTGTCCCCACACACGCCCGAGGCAGCTTCCTCGGATCGCTGTAGAGACGCCACAGGCCGGCGGTCCGGGCTGTGATGGGCGAGGGAGCCTTCCCTGAGGAGGCTGAGCTCTCCAGGGCGCTGTGGAAAACACGGTTTTCCTCGAATTGTTGGAGGATGTTTTCTCGCCCCGGTGCTGGTGAATTTAAACAGTGAGTGCCGTGAGAGCAGGGCCCGCGAGGCTCACCGGCAGTTTCTGTATGTATAACCCGGGGGAGCCGTGCGCTCCGGAGGTGGGAAGCTCCAGTGAATTTGCTCGCATTCAAATCTCTGCCTGCAAGACGCTGCTGGACCGTGAAGTGGAAGCAGCAGGAGGCCGCCTGTGTCCAGGCCCCCCCGGACGCTGCCTGTTCGTGTCCTCAGGGCCTTCCCGAGGGGGCAAGAGCGGCTCAGGAGAGAGCCCGCCGGCCTAGGAGCCTCCTTGGGACGCAGGTATCTGTGGAGGCGGGAGCCCACTCCCCAGGGATAGATTATTAGATTATTAGATCATTGTCAGCTTCCCTGGAGGCTCCCCTGGCCTGGGGAGAATAGAGAAATTTATTTCTAAGAGGAAAATGTGTGTTTTTCCTGTTTCCACTGGAGTTCTCCTGAGTGAGAAGGTGAGATGCGGGGACCAACGCGGCCAGCCAGGGCGGGGGCGGACGGGCGGCATGAAACAGGGACGTAACTGTGTGACCAAGAAAAGGAAAATACTGCGGCTTTCTGGGGCAGCGGAGATCTAAGAGCTCCTCGCGTGTCACCGGGCGGGAGGCAGCGTGCGAGCAGGCCTGGAGAGGTCTCTGCGTGAGCCGCGCCCAGGGCCCTCCAGGCTGGGCGCACACGGGCAAACCCGCCTGCAACAAACTGCATCCACTCAGGTCCGGGTTCCGACAGGCGCCGGCGGAGCCCAGAACCAGCCTGGACAGGGGTCAGGCGGGCCCCAGGCCCCAGGGGAGCCCAGCAGAAGGTGCAGAGTGAGCTGGCGGCGGGGGAGCCGAGGCTGCAGCCCGGGCCTGGCCTTCCAGGGTGGGTTACAAGGGTCCCCGGCAGACGCTCACACACGGAACTTGACTTTCTTCTCTTTACTGTCTCCGAGTCCAGCAGAGCGTTTGCTGGAGCAGTAAAATGCCAGTTGTGGGAGACGGGTCGTCGCTCAAGAGAGCCGTGGATGGCGTAAACCATGCCTTGGCCGAGGGTTCAGCTGAGCCCCTCAACGCTCCCTGTAGGGGTGATGGCCCCTCACAGGCTACAGCTGGGCCCCTTTACAGCGGTCAGTCAGATAAGACAGCAGGAGGCCCCGGCGTGGCTGCCCGGCCAGGTTGGGGACAGTGGGAGGGAGCTGACGGGGCTGGGACCGTCCCTAAGACTTTATGATGCCATCGAGGGGCCGGGGCTGAAGCCGTGTACAGAGACAAAACCTTACGAAAACCGTTCTCTCTCTCTCTCTCTCTCTCTCTCTCTCTCTCTCTCTCTCTCTCTCTCTCTCTCTCTCTCTCTCTTAAGGATCCTACTCATAAAACCTTAATACTAGTAAAAACAGTGGCCCGAAGGGCAACAGGAAATGTCCCCACAGTCCCTTAGAGCGAAGCCACAGTCCTCCGGGAACGGCTTGCGTGGGGCTGTTTCACTGCACACGTTTGGTGGGTGCTGTCCGACAAGCTCTGAAGGGAGGCGAGAGCCGGGCAGCGTGGCCAGCACGGGATTTCTTCTCTTTCTGATGCTTTACTTAAAAAAAAAAAAAAAGTCCCTTGTCAGGATGGTGCTGGGGGCTTCAGGATGGCCACTCCGTCTTGTCCAGGCAGATGCGAGTGGGGGGCACTTCAGGGCCAGCTGCTGCTGGCCGGAGCTCAGGTCCTGCTGTGCTGAGGCTGAGTGACCTGTTTCCCGGCTCCATCGCCGCACTCTGCCGGGGAGCAGGCGCCCGGCTGCAGTGCTGGCCAGGCACGCTGGGTCCCTCTGGCCGGCACAGCAGTATTTAAATTGGCCCCTTGAACTTGGGTGTCGCTGACCAAATGCCCCAGTGCTGGGGCAGAGACGCTGGAGCCGGGCGTCCCCGTGATACCAGACGGGGGCACCTTTGTCCTTTGCACGGAGAAAGTGAAAGCGGGCGTTTGCTGGTGCTCCTGCAGCGTGGCCGCGGCCAGCTCCGGAGCCTTCACGCTCCTCTGCACACAGGGGCCTGGGGCTGTGGGAAGGGGGGCCTGGGGTCTTTCCCACCACGGGCACGCGGCCGGCAGCTGACCCGTGTGCTGCCCAAGCCGCCGTCCACTCTCTGAGGCCCAGCACAGTATTTACATTTTCGATTTTATTTATAGGGCTGCAGATGGCTCCCTTCAGGAGGGAAGAGTGATGGGGCCTGCCACCCACCCACCGTCCCAGCCTGGCCCTGGCGCCCTCACAGCTCTGCTCTGGGGTCACCCGGGGCCTCGAGGCTGCCCCAGGCCAGAGCCCTACTGCAGGGAGACAGGAACCTCGCATGACCTCCCACACACACACGCATGCACACACTCACGCGTGTGCACACATGCGCGCACCCCCTCATGACCCCTGGCCCCCACACACACTTCAGCTCAGGGCCCGGCTGACCTCTAAGAAGCACAAGCCCT
This sequence comes from Cryptotis parvus, assembly GCA_021461705.1. NCBI lineage: Eukaryota > Metazoa > Chordata > Mammalia > Eulipotyphla > Soricidae > Cryptotis > Cryptotis parvus. The sequence continues at coordinate 100,358 of JAJIBD010003778.1, read as the reverse complement.
GGACCAGCTCCTCTGCGTCCCCCCATTGACCAAGGGCAGCGGCCACTCACTCCCACAGCCCAGCCCGCCCTGCCCAGGCCCCCCACGCTCACTTGCCCGCTGGGTTCCCCTGTGGTCACACGTGGCCCGCGGGTCCTGAGGCTGTGCTGAGTCCCCTTGCTGGCCGCCCTGCAGCTCTGAGGACTGACCCCCACACCCGCCCTCCTCCCTGCCCCATGGGGCCAGCACCCGGGCCATGGTGTTGGCCCAGCAGGAGGCTGACCCCTTGGGAGGGCTGGGAACACCCGTCCCCCTAGGGAGCTGGTTACCCTCCCGCTTCTGTCCTTCTCCTGTGCCCAGCCCAGTGCTCCTGCCCACCCTCCCCTGCCTCCAGCCCTGAGCCCAGTGTGGGCCTGGGGCTCGCTGGCATCTGTTTGTTCTCAGAGGAGCCGGAGCACTTTCTGGGAGTACCTGACTCATCGTGGGACACCCCCTGGGGTTGGAGACAAATGATTTGGGGACACTTAGTGCCCTGCTTGGCATGCGGCCCCCGGGCCCTCGCCCGACACCGTCCTGGACACTTCGGCCCCGCCCCTCCCCGGCAGTCTGGTGCCACCCCTGAGTCCTTCCATCTGCCAGCTGAAAGGCTCACTTTTCTCTCCACTTCTGCTCTTCTCCCCTCTTCCCTTTTCCCTGGGCAGCTGCGGCCCTGGGCCCAGCCGGGAGACTAGGAACCCCGGGGACTGGGGAGCAGGCGACCAGACCCCTTTGTGCCACTGGGGCTGGGGCTCAGCTGTGCCCAAACTCACTGGCCTGACGGGGGCTGCACGTGTGCGGGAGAAGCTGTGGACCCCGCACGGCCACCGGGGGTCCCCAGAGAGCGTCAGGGCGGTGACGGGGCCACTCTGCCCCGTGTCCAGCAGCCACACTGGTCCCTCCCTTGCTGCTGGGTGGGGAGAGCTGGTGCTCCCACACCTGGCCCCGGGGCTGTGCAGAACTGGGGATGGTATGCTCTTCCTCTCAGGGCGGTAGCCGCTCCTGTGTGCAGTAAGAGTGCATACATGCGTCTGTACACGTGTATCTGCATGTGTGCCTACACATGTTTGTCTCTACGTGCTCCTGTACATGAGTGCCTGTACATGTATAGCTCTACAGGCATGCCTTACATGTTTGTCTGTACATGTGTCTGCATGTGTGCCTATACATGTGTATCTACACATATGTGTCTACGTGTGTCTGTACATGTCTGTGCACGTGCCCATGTATGTGCCTGTACATGCATGTCTGTGCACATCTGTGTCCGTATATATCTGTTTACATGTGTGTATGTGTCTATGCACATGTGTGTGCATGTGAGCACTGCTTGTGTGTCTCCGTTGCACATGTGTGCATGCAAGAGCTTTTGTATGCCTCTGTGCACATGTGTATATATTTGCACCTACATGCATGTGTTTATCTCTGCATATGTGCCCATGATTCATGAATATGTGTGCATGTTTGATGCATTAAGTAACACGGATGTGGTCCCATGCGTGTGCACATGTGTATCTGCACTAGTATATGTGCATGTACATGAGTGTGCGTGCATGAGTGTGTGTCTGCATGTGTATGCGCATGTGCGCATGTGTGTGCATGAGCGTGTGCCTGTGTATGTATGTGCGTGCATGTGTCTGCATGTGTGTGCATGTGTGTGCATGAGCGCTGCATGTGTATGTATGTGCGTGCGTGTGTGCGTGTGTGCACTCTTGCCATCACACACTGGCACTGCAGTTTCTCCCCACGCTCCCCAGCATTCACAGCAGGGAATGTCCCGTCAGCACGGCCTGGTTTGGTTCCGGTCACTCCCAAGGTTCTTTTGACTCAGCTTCTTCATGTCTGTCTGTCTGTCTGTCTGTCTGTCTTTTCATCCTTGATTGATTTATTTTATTTCTTTTTTTGTGTCACACCCGGTGATGCTCAGGGTTACTCCTGGCTCTGCGCTCAGGAATTACTCCTGGTGGTGCTCGGGGGACCATATGGGATGTCGGGACCGAACCTGGTTGGCCACATGCAAGGCAAACGCCCTCCCCGCTGTGCTATTGCTCCGGCCCAGCTTCTTCGTGTCTTTAAACACACTAATTTTCAGAGCCGGTTGCTGGTTCCCAGAAGTTGTAGCACGCGGCAGAAAGGCAGGGCATGGGGACCGGCCCCAGCCCAGTTGGTGGACGGGACACCGGGCTCAGGGGGAAGCAGGAGGGTTTCCCTGCTCCCCCACTGCTCTCCGCGGGCAGAAAGCCTGCTCCTCTCATTGTCCCTCCACGCTGGGGCGTGGTGCAGCTCTGCGGCAAGGCCCTGGGTGGCGCTATGCCCGTCTCGGCAGCAAAGCGCTGGGTGGGACGCAGTGGAGCAGTGGAGCCTGAGCCTGATAGCGGCCGGCTTTGATGTGCCTCAAGTTCAGAGCGAGCCCAGCCCCTCCTCGCCGGCCTCGGCCTGTTTATTTTGCCGCTGTGTCCGATCCACGGTTTTCCTTCCCGAGGGAACTGGCTATCGGCCTAGCTGTCAGTACCCCACTGGAAACGCTGCTGGGCGCCTTCCCCGATTCCCTCCGACTCGGCGCCCGAGACCACCCACAGAGAACGCGCCTCCATTGGCCTTAGTCTCAGGATATAAGCTCACAACTTCATCACGATTTAAAGCAAAAAGCCACCGGTGACCCAGAGGAGCCGCGTGTCCCTGCCCGCCCTCGGCCGCCCTCCCTGGACCTGCCCAGCACAAAAGGGAGAAGAACCGTCCCCCAGCCCAGAGCCGCCCAGCGTCCCCTCCTCATAAATACCCGTGATTCTTCCCAGGGCACCACAAGAGCAGTTCCTGGACAGCTGCCACCGAGGGCACGTGATGGGCTCAGAATGTTCTAGACGCTCAGGGCGCACCCGCCGATGCCCTCCACACGGCTCTGAGCCCTGTGCCACCGTCTGCCCGTGCTGGCGTCTGTGTTCCTGTCTTTACTCTCGCCTCACTGCTGGCCTTGGCCGGTGCAGCCCATCCCAGCCGCCCGCGGCCGCCTCCCGGCCTCTCCCGCTCCCGTCTTTTGAAAACTGCAGCCACGGGACGGACAGTGACAAGGTCCAAGGGGGACTTGGTCCCTGCGTGTCCCCGCCCGCCGGCTCTGCTGCAGGGGCCGATTCTCTTCGTGCTGGTCCCGGCCTCTCCCGTGACGAGGCTTCTGCGGCACCTGCGTGAGAGCCGGGCGCCAGAGACTCCAGCGCTGAGGGAAGCTGCGCCGGCTGTCAGAGGTGCGGTGTCCAGCAGAGCCGCACTGCCCGCACACCCTCCAGCCGGCGGCGGCACCTGCCCGGGGCAGACACCGTGTGAGCTGAGCGGGACAGCTGTGGCCAAGGGCGCGGCTGGGCAACACCCTGAGCCCGTTTCTGCTGGGAGACTCCGGCCACGGCGCCCTCCCACACACCCACCCACTATCTGTCCGTCCACCATTCACCTCCCCGTGCACCCACCCACTCACCATCTACTCATTCACCACCCGTCCACCAGATCTACCCAGACACCGTCCATGGGTCGCCCACCCACCCGTCCACTCAGCACCCACGCGTCCCCGTCCTTCCATCCGCCCTTTCACGGAGCCATTATCCATCACCCGCCCACCCACCATCCACACGCCCACCCGCCAGCCGTGCTGTCCTGGGCTGTGCAGGTCCACCTAAACCGAAGACGTCGGCCAGCCACTCCCGGACCCTGTGTGTGTGGCCGTGCAGCTCGGGACTGCTCAAGGTTTTCTTTTTCTCTCTTTCGCTTTTTTTCTGATAATAGTTGTAGAGTCGGAATTCAGATCTGAAGCGTCCGCTTGACGGTTTGGACAATGCATTGTCTTTTAACAAAATAAACCACATTCGAATAAAGTGTGGCTTGAAGGGGAGAGGAGGGAGGGGTGGATGAGGGCTGTGGACCCGAGGGAGAAAGACCCCCAGCAAGTGTGGGGTGGGGGTTATTACAGCGCGAGCTGAGGTCCACATCTCAGAGGCAGACGCTTCCTAACTCAGCCTTGCTTTCTGGGACCTGCCCCGGCCTTCGCAGTGCTGTGATCTGGAATGGGGAGCTTGGCAGAGCCTCGGAACCCCCTGAAATCACACGCCCCCAGCTTTGCCTTTTGAAAATAAAATCGCACTAGAGGCCAGGCAGGGCCCGGCACACCCCAGGCGCTCTCCGAGACAGGGAGAGAGACAGCCCGCAGCACTTTGCTCTGGCTAATTCTTTGATTACTACATGATTGCAGCGTCCTCTCCGTCCGGGGCTAAACACTGAAAGAAAACAAAAATTCTTGAGCCCCTTCCAGCATCTGAACCTGACACCGGCTCTCCCGTCTGCTCTCGGCCAAGCCTCGGAGCGCAGCCGGGACTGGTAAACAGGCTTAGGTAAACACCGCGCGCGCTCTCGCTGGCTCAGTGTCATTAGCAATGTAACTTCTTAGGAAAACTCAGCGGCCTGTTTGTAGCCCAGACATGCAATTAGGGAATTAGTAAGGTGATCCCGGCCGGAGCTCGCAGGGAGGCCGCTTGCACCCCCTGTCCACCCACGGCGCCCTTGCCCGCGGCTTGCAGGCGGGCACGGAGGAGAGAATTGCCACAGCCCGGGGCTGGGCCCAGGGCTCGGTGCGGAGCGGAGGTGGTTAATCAGGCGTTCCGGGATAGACGCCGCCACCCCAGGATTCTCCTATGTGGGGGCTCAAAGGGGGGGGGGTGGTCTCTGGGCTGGACCAGGAAGGGGGCAGTGGCTCCTTTTCTTTGTAGGGGTCTCGATAGCGAATTCTGCTTCTGACCAGCCTCGGAGGCCTGTTGGATTCTGGGTGCCCGGGACCCGCCCAGGACGGCCCATTCCGCTGTGCGCCAGCCCGTAGCCCGTGCCAGTAGCCCGTGCCCATAGCCTGTGCCCGTAGCCTATTCCCGCAGCCTGTGCCCACAGCCCGTGCCCACAGCCCGCGCCCGCAGCCCGTGCCCGCAGCCCGTGCCCGCAGCCCATGCCCGCAGCCCGTGCCTATAGCCCGTGCCCACAGCCTGTGCCCGCAGCCCATGCCCATAGCCCGTGCCCGCAGCCTGTGCCCACAACCTTTGCCTGTAGACTGTGCCCGCAGCCTGTGCCTGTAGCCTGTGCCCTCTGGTGCGTTGTTCCTGTTGGTGCTGCAAGAGCAGCCCGTGGGCACCTGAGGCAGCTGCCCGTCACCCCTGCAGGGGGCTGCGCCTGAGCCGCGTCCCCTCTCGCGAGATCCTGCCCTGGAGGGCGGCTTTGTAACCTGGCCCTGGGACCCGGCAGGCGCCAGGTGGCAGTTTCTCACCTGTGCTGGGAAGAGGAGTCAGGTCTGCACGTGCCTTTCTGGGGAAAGTAGGAAGATGCTACTGTTTGGTCATCTCTCTGCAGTGACCTGTCCACTGTCACCTGCTGACCCGCCCACCCGCCCCCTACCGCCCAACGTCCCACTTTCTAGTCCCCAATCCATCCATTCGCCTGTCCATCCACTTGGCTGTCCACTGCCCACACCCTGCACGGCGCTCCTGAGGCTCCCGCTGACTGGTCTTCACTTATATTTATTTATTTATTTATTTCCTTTTTTTTTTTTTTTTTTGGGTCACACTGGTGACGCTCAGGGTTACTCCTGGCTTTGACTCAGGATTTACTCTGGCGGTGCTGGGAATATGGGATGCCAGGGATCAAACCGGGCACAGGCCAAGCATGGCAAACGCCCTACCTGCTGGGCTATCGCTCCGGCCCCTGGTCTTGACTTTTGGACGTTATTTCTCACCTCAGAACAAAACCTGGTCTAACGCCATGCACAAAAGTCAGATCAAAATGGATTATAGGGCCGGAGTGATAGCCCAGCGGGTAGGGCATTTGCCTTGCACGCAGCCGGCCTGTGCCGGCCTGGGTTCGATCCCTGGCGATCCCATATGGTCCCCAAGCACCGCCAGGAGTAATTCCCTGAGTGCAGAGCCAGGAGAAGCCCCCTGAGCATTGCCGGGTGTGACCCAAAAAAGCAAAAAATGGATTATAGATCTCAACATTAGACATGAATCTATAAGGTACATCGAAGAAAACATAGGAGAAACGCTCTACAACATTGAAACTAAAAGTATCTTTAAAGACGACACACCACTGACCAAGCAAATGGAAGCAAAGATAAACAAATGGGATTATATAAAATTGAAAAGCTTCTGCACCTCAAAAGAAACGGTGACCAAGATTCAAAGACAATCCACAGAGTGGGAAAGGATATTCACCCAATACCCATCTGACAAGGGGGTTAATATCCAGGATATATCAGGCACTGGTAGCATTTCACAAGAAAAAAACAGCCAACCCCATCAAAAAATGGGGAGAAGAAATGAACAGAAGCTTCCAAAAAAGAAGAAATTTGAATGGCCAAAAGGCATATGAAAAAGTGCTCTTCATCTTTAATCATCAGGGAGATGCAAATCAAAACAACAATGAGGTACCATCTCACACCACAGAGACTGGCACACATCCAAAACAGCAAGAACAACCGGTGCTGGCGTGGATGTGAGGAAAAGGGACTCTCATCCACTGTTGGTGGGAGTGCCGACTGGTCCAGCCCTTTTGGAAAACAATATGGGCATTCCTCCGAAAAACTAGACATTGAGCTCCCATTTGATCCAGCAATAGCACTCCTGGGAATATACCCGAGAGACCGAAAAACACATAGCAGAAACACTGTCTGTACTTCTTTATTCATCTCTGCGCTATTCACAATAGCTAGAATCTGGAAACAACCTAGATGCCCGAGAAAAGAGGGACTGGCTAAAGAAACTGTGGTTCATCTACACTATGGAGTACTCATGCAGCTGTCAGAAAAGACGAAATTATGAAATTTACCTGCAAATGGATGGACATGGAGACTATCATGCTGAGTGAAATTAGTCAGAAGGAAAAGGACAGATATAGAATGACTGCATTCATTAATAGGATATAAATAGATACCAGTGTTTTACTAAGTGTGGGAAATGGTAATGGCAGATTAAAACTCACCATTGAATATACACAAAGAGACTTAAGTGATAAACTCTAAATCTCTGCAGGGCTAGCCACAATGTGTAAAAGAAGAGGGAGAGAGATACAGAGACAGAGAGAGAGAGCAGAGAGAGAAAGAGAGAGGAAAGGGCTACCTGCTATTGAGGCAGCCTGGGGGTGGGCGGGAGGGGGTGGGGTACACTGGTGGTGGGGGATGGGGCACTGGTGGAGGGATGGGTGCTGGAGTACTGTATTACCAAGAACCAATTATGAACACCTTTGTAATTGTATGTCTCACGGTGGTATAATAAAAAAAAAAAAAAAAACCTGGTGTGCAGGCGTCGAGGCTTGTCAAATAGGGCTTCAATGAACAAGTGCAAGAAACAAGGAGCAGAAACAATAGCCGGAGCGGACGGCGCTGGAGTCCCAACCTTCGTCCTGTGGCATCTGGCCTCAAGGCTCTCACTCACTTGCAATCCCGGCAGCCGGTGAGGAGGTGGCGTTTCTAAGCGCAGATACTGGCTCCTAAGAGAAGCCCCAAACGCTCCAGCTGCTCCTCCCAGCTGAGCCCACGCCACCTACTGCATCTCAGGTGCTGGGGTCAGGCTGGACTCTGGGGACCTGCAGTGTCCAGCCGGTGCCTTCTATGGGACCTCAGAGACTTCCTCTCCCGGGAAGGGCCCAGAGAAGCTGACCAGGGCCCTGCACAGCAGCTCCAGGACAGCTGAGCCTCTGCTGTCTCTGGGCCCTCAGAGCCACATGGGAAGGGGGACCGCGCTGACCTAAGGGGGCCACAGGGCACAGACGGGCGGGGGGAGTATCCGGCGCCCTGATTCTGCTTCTCCGGAGTTGGGTGGATGATGGGGGTGACCGAGTGGCAGGAGCCAGTTCCTGCGCCTGACCCAGACCTGGGCACAGCGGGCACCAGCCCAGACCCTGCCTTGCCAGGGTGCTGCCAAGCTCTTGGCACAGACCAGCTCCGCCCTCCCGCACTCCTCTGCACGTGGCCTCTGCACGTGGCCCCAGAACCTGCTTGAGCCACTCAAGCGTCAGCGTGGCCGTGGCACAGTGGGGTGCAGCGCCCTCGGTTACTGTGGCGCCCCACCCCAGCTGCAGGCAGAGAACGGGGCGTCTGGGTGTCGTGGGGGTGCGGCAGGTCCCCGCCTCCTGCTCCCAGCCCCTGTCCCAAGGGGCTGCGTGACCTGGCTCAGCTCTGGGAGCAGCTGAGAAAACTTGTCCCTCAACGCAGGGAAGGCTCGGGCTCTCCTCGCCATCGCCGCCGCCCACAGGGATGGGGGCTCGGGCTCCCGTTGTCGGGCTCAGAGCCCGCACCCTCAGGGCTGACACAGTGGGCAGTCTGTGCTGGATGCAGTGGGCAGTCCTTGCTGGACGCAGTGGGCAGTTCTTGCTGGATGCAGTGGTCAGTCTGTGCTGGACACTGTGGGCAGTCCGTGCTGGACACAGTGGACAGTTCGTGCTGGATGCAGTGGGCAGTCCATGCTGGACACAGTGGACAGTACGTGCTGGATGCAGTGGACAGTCCATGCTGGACGCAGTGGACAGTCCGTGCTGGATGCAGTGGACAGTCCATGCTGGACGCAGTGGACAGTCTGTGCTGGACGCAGTGGGCAGTCCATGCGGACACAGTGGACAGTCCATGCTGGACACAGTGGGCAGTCCGTGCTGGATGCAGTGGGCAGTCCATGCTGGACGCAGTGGGTAACGTGTTTCTTGGCTTCTGCAGCCGCACACCCAGTCTGTCCATGCTGGCTCTGCCTGTCCCTGGGTGCCCACGGATCCTTCCCTGCTCCATGAGGCTCGCTCCCCTCCCCTTCTCTGCCCCTGCCCCTCCCTCTCCTCCTCCCCCTTCCTCCTCCTCCTCTTCCCCCTCCTCCTCCTCCAGCTCCTGCTCCTCCAGCTCCTGCTCCCAGACACCCTCAGGGGTGGAGCCAAAGCAGAGCAGGGAGGGTGCTGGCCCCCCTCACATCCATCCCCAGCACCCACAGGGCCTTGGGCACCCCACACTGCCAGGCGTGCCACGCCCCCCCCCCAAAATAGACAGTTTGGAGATTGGTCCAAAGTCCCCAGGACTTCTGGGTGCCAGCACTGTGCTGCGAAGATTGGCCGCCCGTGCTGCTCACCCGCCCTCTCCCCTCCCTCCCCTCCCTCCCTCTTTCCCTCCCTCCCTGCCCCCTCCCTCCCTCCCTGCCCCTCCCTCCCTCCCCTGCCCCTCCCCCTCCCTCCCTCCCTCGCTGCCCTCCCTCCCTGCCCTCCCTCCCCTGCCCCCTTAAGCATCCCATGGCTGGACTCTGCACTCCTCGCACAGAAGACAGAGACTTGAGAGCTCTGGACGTGAAGGCTGAAAACTCGTCTTGGCCCCAGACCTTTGTGGCTGTTTCCCCGAAGAGGGTCCCGAGTGCCCCGCGTCCCACAAAACAACAAAGCAACAAAACTAAACAAAACAGCATAAAAAACCTGTGGCCTTTCTCAAACCGACAAACCAGAATCCAAACCCCAGGGCACGGCCAAGTGGTGAATCTTACGGACCCCAGAAAACCTGGACAATAAGAAGGAATACTCGGCCTCCCGCCCCGACATACACACTCACACACACTCACACACTTACACACACTCACACACAACACACACTCACATACAACACACACTCACACACAACACACAACACACACTCACACACAACACACACTCACACACAACACACACTCACACACAACACACAACACACACTCACACACAACACACACTCACACAACACACAGCACACACTCACACACAACACACACTCACACACTCACACACACTCACATACTCACTCACACACACTCACACTCTCACACACTCACACACTCTCACACACTCACACACACTCACACACACTCATACATACTCACACTCTCACAACACTCACACACACTCACACACTCACACAACACACTCACACACAACATACAACACACACTCACACAAAACACACACTCACTCACACACACACTCACACACACTCACACACACTCACACACAACACACACTCACACACAACACACACTCACACACACACTCACACACAACACACACTCACACACAACACACACTCACACACAACACATACATTCACACACTCTCTCACACACTCACACACTCACACACAACACACACTCACACACAACACATAGTCACACAATACACACTCACACACAACACATACACACACTCACACACTCACACTCATGCACTAACAAACGCACACACACGTACACACACATACATACACCCGGGCCTTGGGGTCTCAGAGGCAAAGAAGACCCTGGCTGCCGGTGGCTGGAGGGTCCGGAGGGGGCACCCTCTTCCTGGCCACCTTCCATGCTGCGGGTCTCTGGAGTCAAGGGAGGGAGGCGGGGACCCTGGCGACGGAGACTCAAACAGACCAAATAGTTCTCCTGTGGGAGGTGGATTCAAATCCACCCAGCAGGAAACTTCAGACAGTTTCCTCTTTCTGAACATTGGGGGGCACCTGGCTCTGTGGTCAGGAGCGAGCCCCCAGCGAGCCCCCGAGCGAGGGCGGGAACCTTCTGCTCCGAGGTCACGCCCAGCCCAGTGCTCCCCGCCCCTCTCGTGGGACCAGCAGCGTCTGTGATGTGGCTGCTCCCCCTGTGCTTGTGAACCCCGAGCCCCCAGTCAGCTGGCTCCCTCCGGGTCAGGTAGTGTGCCATGGGGGACGGGCCTTGAGGCCGAGGAGGGGGAGGGGAGGGAGGACCCAGCCGGACCCCTGGGTGGTCCCTGTTTGAGTTCGATGAGTGCAGGAGCCGCTTTTGCTGATCAGCAGACAGGGCCTGGGTGCCCGGGGGCAGCCGTGTCCATGTGCCGCTGGACACACCTGGAGTGGCCGATGGGAGAAGAACTGACAGCCTGGCCGTGGCGCGTGGACCCCAACGTTGTGGGAGGCTCTGCAGGGCTTGGCTGAGGCTTGGGCCGCAGGCGACCGTCACGCTGCTCGAGGTCGACCCAAACCACCCCCAACCATCTCCCGCCACTGCCTCCTGACCTGCCAGAGTCCCGGGACTGTGCCTGCAGGGGGTGGGAGTCACACTTACTGGGTCCCCCAAAGTGCTCGGGCTTGGCGCAGAGCCTGCAGCTGCCGCCTGGCCACGCAGACACGACCACAGCCAGCCGGCCCGCTCCTGGCCTGGTGGAGCGTCAGGTTAGGGGCAGGGACCCTCGTCCCCGACCCCTCTTGATTCAAACATCAGGGGCCGCTGACGCCTGTCCAGGGCAGTGGGAAAGAGCATCGGGGACCCCACTGTGATCTCGGGGCGCCTGGCTGGGCTGTCTGGCTTGGGTGAGTGTGGGGACCCCCACTGTGATCTCGGGCGCCTGGCTGGGCTGTCTGGCTTGGGTGAGTGTGGGGACCCCCACTGTGATCTCGGGCGCCTGGCTGGGCTGTCTGGCTTGGGTGAGTGTGGGGAGCCTCCTGGGTAAACCCCACTCTGAGCTCATCTCGACCTCTCTCCGTCCTGACATAGATGGAGAGGCAAAGCCCGGACGAAGCTGGTCTGCCCGCTGCCGTCGGGTCCCTGAAGCACCATCAGTGAATTGCCTCGGGACCCCGCTGTCAACCAGGTCTCTGCCCGCCTCAGCACTGCCGCAGTGGGCTCCAGGGTGCAGAATCAAAGCCGCCCGTGGTCTGCCTTCGGATAGGATTTCCAAACGGGCCAACAGTGACAGAAATGGCCCAAACTGTACAAATAAACGGTGGGCCTGGCGGGAAGGCGGTTTACATTAGTGCGGGCTGGAGGGTGCTGGGGCCGCAGCCCGGCCCTTTGAAAGCCACTTTGCAGGGCGCACGTAAGCTGTCTGCCCGCCTGGGATCCCTCAACCCCATCAAAATGCCGCGGGACAGGCACAGAGACCCCCATAAATTCCCAGCCACTCACCCTCCAGCTGGGCTGTTCCCCCAGGTCAAACAAACAGGGATGTCAGAGCCCCCGGCCCGGGAGCCCACCCACCACGGCCGCCTCCCGCCCGCAGGCGCTCACCTGAAGCTGCACCACCCTCCCTGCCCCCCCATGCCTCACACTCCATGGGCGCCTCCCAGTGGCCGGCCTGAACCCCAGCTCCACAGGGGGGCGGGGGGCCCGGTGCCCGGTGGGCTGTGGCATCCCCCGTGTGGCTCAGTCTGGGGGCCACATCTGGCCGAGTTCTTCCCCCGGGAGCTGAGATCGGGGTGATGCGCCAATCTGTGCCAACCAAGGTCGGAAGGGAGGGACTGGGGGTCCACCTCCAGCTCTGATACCGTGCCGGCCACCCGAGTCCCAGGGCTGCCTTGACCCAACCTGATTCTTGGCTTCTGGAGCTGCTGCGGGGCTAAGGCGTTCATGGCCGTCCTCGGGTGACGATGCTCTTGTCGGAGAGCAGTGGACAGCCCCATGGACATGGGGGGACAGCCCGGCCGCCAGCCCACAGGGACCGGAAACTGCAGATCAGGGGCGGGTCCTGGGAGAAGCTTTTAGTGTCTTCAGAATTTTCTGGGACAGAATTTTATCCTGCCAGCCCCCCACACACAACATACACGCGGTTTCCAGTTGGGAAATTGTTAATATTTCATGAGCCTGTGGTTAACCCAGAGCTGAGTTCTGGGCCAAGGAAATCAAAGTGTGAAGCCCCAGGGAGAGTGGTGGGCAGGTGCTGACGGCTCCTCTCCGGCTTCTGGCCCGCCCCGCCCAGACTGGCCCCGCCCACTCTCTGACCACGCCCCTTCCCTGCCATTCCCCAGGCCCGACCACGCCCACATAGGGCCACACCCTACCAGCCCAGCCACGCCCTCAGACCTAGCCACGCCCCTCGCCACCTCAAGGCCTGGCAAGCCCCTCTTAACTGACCACACCCTCATCAACCAGCCACGCCCTCATCACTGGTCATGCACCACATGGCCACGCCCACTATGACCTCACTCAAGCCTTCTTGGGTGCCTGGGCCTCTGGCGCCCACCTGGCATCAGGGTTTCCGTCACTGGAGACAGCAGGTGTGGGAAGGGGCGTCTCCCTCTGCCGAGCAGGTGCAGCTCAGATTGGGGGCCGACGTGTGCAGGCGAGTCAGGTGACCTCGGCCTCTCTCCTGCTGGAGTAGCTTCACCGCGAATCCGGCTCCCAAGAGGCTCCGATGTGGCTAGTCCAGCAGGAGGCAAAACTGGGGTCCAGCAGCGGAAATGCCCAGGCAGCGTCCCGCCCCGGGCTCACTGCAGAACACGGCAGAACAGCGGCCCCAAGACCCCGGCCCAGCACCGCAGCTCAAGAGCTGCCAGCAACAGACGCTGCCCCAGTCCCGGATTGGGCCAAACTGCCCAGCACCCAACTGCTGGAGGCCCCAGAGAGCCTGGAGTGAGGGTCGGCTGGACAGGGAGCAGAGGAGGCCCGCTGGGGCTCAGCTTAGGGTCCCATCTGCAGGCTGGGGGCGGGGCGGGCGGCGGGAATGGGCAGAGGTGGGAAACCAAGCGGGGGTGCTTCCCGGCCCCACCTAATGACTCCAAAGGGACCCGGAAAGCCTAATGACTCCAAAGGGACCCGGAAAGCCTTGCCAGAGAGTACCAGGGTGCCCGCACCCTGCCTCTGTTCCTGCTGCCCGCCAGCCGGGTGGCAACCAGCCACACACAGCACTTTCTAGGTGGGATTTGAGCGTCGGTCAAAGGGAGCTGGGCGTGAGGGTCCGCCGCCACGTCCTTCTGCCGACTCCCAGGATTTGTGTTTGAGTTTCATGTCCACGCAACCACGGAATGACTGTTGAGAAGTAAGCGGAGTGGACATCCCTAAAGGGTTGCCCGACAGCCAAGCCGAGCCGGTGACCTCGTCCTCACGCTCCCCTCACCACGTGTCTTCCTGCTGGAAGGTGGGTGCAAAGGGCCGCGTTGCCTCAGCCTTGCGGGGAGCACGGGGGAGCACGGGGAGCACGGGGAGCACCCCGAGAAAGCCCAGTAGGTGCCGAGACACGAGAAGACAGGAGCTGAGGGCCAGGCCCAGTCTTCCTGGACGGGTGGACAGGTGAGAATGTCCCTGACAGGCCCAGCTCCCGCCTTGCCACACTCCTGAGGGCCATTTGCACGGGCTCAGACTCAGTATCCGCGTCCAGCACAGGCTGCTCTCCTGTCCCCTCCGTCCTGAGGCTCTGGGCGCTGCAGCTGTGGGTAGCAGCAAGGCATGTCCGGTTAGAATCACAGCCACGGTGCCGGGCAGCTGTAGAGTCCGGCCCCGTCTGCCTGCGGGCGGCCAGTCTTCCGTCCCTGAGTGACCAGAGCACAGCGCTGCAGCCTCACGGCAGCCTCCAGCTCCTGCTGCTCCCGCAGGCCTCCCCGGGTCACCCTCAGGGACTCTTTAGCTGATGTGGGGAGCTTCCTGCCTAGTGGGGTCCCGCCTCCCCCACTCAGACCTGCCCCTGTCCTCGCCCTCATCCTGGGGCCTGACCACTTCCAGTGGCTGCCAGTGGCTGCTTCTCTGGCTTGGGCCTACCGCGGGGCCGTCTAATTGTGGAGGCCGCCGGCGTCTGGCCCTTCACTTTTGTTTATTTCCGAGAGCATGTTGCAGGGAGGGTGGCGGAGGCCTCCTCGCTGGAGCCCGGTGCCGTTCTCAGGGATGGCTGGGCCTGGGCTTCCCGCCCCAGAGAGCCAGACTTGGGCTCCAGTCAAGGGTTTGTTTAGCTGACGGCCCCAGGAAACGCCAGTGGGTGAGTGGGAAAGGGGACAGAGAGCAGCAGAGGGGCCGGCATGGATCCCAGCCGGTGGATCCGAGCAACCAGGAAGATAAAGCCAGTGACTTTCCCTGCACAAGGCCCGAGGAGTGAGCAAAGGCTGTCGGTGCATGGTGCGTGTGTGCGTGTGTACACGCCCAGGTGACTAGTGCGGTGCCTGTGTATGTAAATGTATGCATGTATGTGCCAATGTGTGCCTGCCGTGTGTGTGCACATGTGTGCCTGCATGGGTGTATGTGTGCCTGCATGTGTGCACATGTGTGTCTTCATGTGTGTGCACATGTGTGTCTGCATGTGTGTGCACATGTGTGCCTATATGTGTGTATGCGTGCCTGCATGTGTGTGCACATGTGTGCCTGCATGTGTGTATTGTGCCTACATGTGTGTATGTGTGCGGCATGTGTGTGCACATGTGTGCCTGCATGTGTGCGTGTGTGCCTGTATGTGTGCCTGCATGTGTGTATGTGTGCCTACATGTGTGTATGTGTGCCTGCATGTGTGTGCACATGTGTGCCTGCATGTGTGTGCACGTGTGTGCCTGCATGTGTGTATGTGTGCCTGCATGTGTGTGCACGTGTGTGCCTACATGTGTGTATGTGTGCCTGCATGTGTGCACATGTGTGTGCCTACATGGGTGTATGTGAGCCTGCATGTGTGTATGTGTGCCTGCATGTGTGTGCGTGTGTGCCTACATGTGTGTATGTGTGCCTGCATGTGTCCGCATGTGTGTGCCTACATGGGTGTATGTGTGCCTGCATGTGTGTGCACATGTGTGCCCATGTGTGTGCACATGTGTGTCTGCATGTGTGTATGTGTGCCTGCATGTGTCTGCATGTGTGTGCGTGTGTGCCTGCATGTATGCGTGGCACCTGTGCATGTGCATGACTGCACAGGTGTGTTCTGTGCTTGCCCTCATCTCCACGGTGGCCTTGGCAGCTTGGGCAGGTGCAGGGTCTGCCCCGGCACAGCTGGCAGGAGGGCTCCTGGTGCTCCGGGGCAGAGCCTGGTCACACTGCGTTGGCACCCGCCCAGTCCCTCTGGTGGGAGGCAACAGCACAGGCTGGCAGAGCTGGAGTCGGGCCAGAGTCGGGCCCTGCTCTGCCCAGGACACGGCCGCAGGCCTGGACGCCGCTCCCTGGTCAGCTCCTGGGGCCGCACCTCCCGCTGACCCCGCGGAGGAGGCGCAGAGCTGGTCTCTGGCTCCTCTCCCTGAGGAGAACGGGCTGATTCTGAGGCCCAGCCCCAGAGTCCTGTTGCTGTCCCCGCTGGCCGGACCTGCCTCCCCACTGTAGCATCAGGTAAGGGGTCCCCAGGGACGCCCCTGAGGTGTCCATGACCCTCTTCAGAGGCCCCCACTGGACAAGGGTAGGGCACAGCGGTCACTCAGGCGTGCGGGGGACGCTTGCAGGTGGGCGACAGCGGCTGTGAGAACTAAGGTCACTGCCTCTTCATGCCCAGTCAGACACTCGCTGGACCGGGAGAGGGGCTCTGTGACCTGGAGCCGCAGAATCTTCTGGCAAAGCCCTGCCCTTCCCGGCTCTGCTCTGGGGTGGGCCACTGTGTGCGCCCGCCTGGTCCAGCTTCCTGCCTTGCTGAAGGCTGCCTGCTCCTCCCCGGCACCCCTGAACTCCACGCTTTGGCGGACCCAGCTGCTCAGAAGTGGGGCCCAGAGCCCCTGGAGCCCGCAGGGAGCCTGCCAGAGCCGCTGTGGGCCCACCCCCTCCCTGGCCCCTTCCTCCCACCCACTCAGGACCTGGACATGGCACTGCCCCGAGAGACTGGCCATGGGGCGGCGAAGGGCGTCATTGTGACAGGCTGAGGGCGGCAGCCATGTCTGAGCAGCGCGTGGTGCCTCAGAGCCAGGCGAGCGCCATGTGCTTCTGCTTCTGTGAGGACGGCGGGAAACGGTGCCCAGCGGCACCAGGCACTGCTCTCTCTCCCAGTGCACATTCAGGGGCCCGAGTCAGCTTGAGCGCATGTGTCTGAGCATGTAAGAGCACGTGAAAGTGTGTGTGAGAGAGTGTGTGTGTGTGTGAGCATGAGTGTGGGTCAGTGTGTGAGCATGTGAGTGTGTACGTGTCAGCATGTGTGTAAGCATGTAAGCGTGTGTGTGAGCATGTGAGCATGTGAATATGTGCGTGTGAGCATGTGAGTGTGCGGGAGCATTGTGGGAGCATGTGAGTGTGTATGTGTGAGTATGTGATCGGGTGTCAGTGTGTAAGCATGTGAACATGTGACCAGGTTCAGTGTGTGAGCATGTGAGTGTGTGTAAGCATGTGAGCGTGTAAGAATGTGAGTGTGAGCATGTGAGTGTGTGGGCACAGTGAGCATGTGTGAACATGTGAACATGTGAGCATCTGTGTGAGCATGTGAGGGTGTGTCAATGTGTGAGCATGTGGGCATGTGTGTCTGAGTATGTGAATACGTGTCGCTGTGGGAGCATTGTGTTTGTGTATGTGTGTGAGTGTGAGTCTGGGAGTATATGTGTGAATGAATGTGAGTATGAGCATGTGTGTATCACTTATGTGAACATGTGAGTTAATGGGTGTGAGTATGTGTGTAAGCATGTGAGTGTGTGAGCATGTGTCAGTGTGTGAGCATGTGAGTGAGCATGTGAGCGTGTGTGTGAACATGTGAGCGTCTGTATGAGCATGTGAGTGTGTGTGAGCATGTGACTGGGTGTGTTTTGCATGTGAGTGTGTGTCAGTGTGTGAGCATGTGAGAATGTGTGTCTGAGTATGTGAATGTGTGTCACTGTGGGAGCATTGTGTGAGTGTATGTGTGTGAGAGTACATGAGTGTGTGTGAGTCTGGGAGTATGTGTGTGAATGAATGTGAGTATGAGCATGTGTGTGAGTGTATCGCTTGTGTGAACATGTGAGTATATGAGTGTGTGAGTTTGTGTGTATAAGTATGTGTGTGTGGGTGTACGAATGTGTGGTGGCTGCCAAGGGCCAGTGTTCAAGTGTTTGTGTACCAGTGTGGTATGTGTGAATGTGGGGCATGTGTGTGTCTGTGAGCGTGTGTCACTGCGACTGCTGAGAACAGCATGTGTGTGTCAGTGTGTGAGAGTATGTGTGATTGTATGTGTGTGAGTGTGTGACTGCTAAGCGTCAGCATGTGTGTGGGTGAGTGTGTAAATGTAAGCGTATGTGAGTGTGTGGATAGATGTGTATGTGTGTGTGAGTGTGCTGGTGTGTGTGAGCACGGCGTGCCAGGGTGTGCGTGTGAGTGTGCTGGTGAGTGTGAGCACGGCGTGCCAGGGTGCGCGTGTGCGTGTGCTGGTGCGTGTGAGCACGGTGTGCCAGTGTGTGTGTGAGTGTGCTGGTGCGTGTGAGCACGGCGTGCCAGGGTGTGCTTGTGAGTGCTTGCACACAGGAGCACCCAAATGCGTGACTGCTGTCTCGGGGAACCTTGAAATGTTCTCCAGGCTCCGTTCACTGTTCTCCAGGCTCCGTCCACTGTTCTCCAGGCTCCGTCCACTGTTCTCCAGGCTCCGTCCACTGTTCTTCCTCCGTTTCTTGGTGGGCGAGAAGCAAGTAGAGCCCCGCGGCTCCGTCCCGCTGGGCCTGGGGCCAGGCCGGAGTTGGGTCACTTCCAGGTTTCCTGGGGAGTTTTGGGGTGCCCGGGCTTGGCGCAGCTGCAGGTACCCTGTGCCGGACCCGGCTCAGGGAGAGAGTCTCCGCCCTGCAGGGGCCCTCCGGACCCTTCTAGGACTTGAGGCCCCAGGCGAAGAGCTGAGACTGCTCCCGCCCCAAGGCCGATGGTGTGAGGGCAGTAGCCCCCATCAGCGCGGCTGCTTCCTCCCCTGTCCGCTAATGCGGATAAATACCGCACAGAACTGCTTAATTCCACCAAACAATTATGCCGCTGTTGTTTTAGCTGAATCGGTCAATCAGTTTAATGAGGAGTGGCAGGCGGTGGCAGAGTCGGGTGGGGGCCCGAGGTTAAGGGCATTATTGGAGAAGCGGGAGGGGGAGAGAGAGGGAGAGACAGAGACAGAGAGAGGGGCGAGGGGGAGAGGGAGAGGGAGAGACACATTTCCCAGCCAAGAGAAGTCTCCCATAAATGACCCTTCCTGAGTTCCCATGGACGCGCCCATACAGGCTTGTGTTGGCCTCTGACCCTGTGACCTCTCACCTCCCCTTCTGTCCGGGTGGGCTGGGTGGGGCCTGGGAAGCCCCTGGGGTGCTGCCCTGGGTGCTTGTGGGTGCTCTGCCCCTCGTGCTGCCCTGGGCTCAGCCTGGGCCCAGGTTCACACGGGCAGGAGTGCCGGCGTGGCGACGCGCGAAGGTGACACCCGGAGCAGCCGTGGTCGCATCCTGCAAAAAGCAATTACGAAAATGAGAATTTGAAGCAGAGCATTTGGCCTGAGCTGCATTCAGCAACCCCAGACCTATTCCCCACCCCAAAATCCCCAAACCCGCAGCTCCCCGACCCCTACCCCTGACCCTTACCCTCTGACCCCAGCTCCCCGACTTCCAGGAAGAATGTGGTTCTCTGGAAGCAGAGAGTCTGGCTGTTGGACCCGAAACCCTGGCTCATAGGGGAAAACCCTGTAAGCCCTTCACAGAGAGTTTATCTCCAAGAGGCCCCTCACTCGGCCGACTGGTGAGGCCAGAGAACTGTCCTCTGAGGGGCAGTGTGAAGGACAGATTCTCTGAGGGAAGATGCGAGGGGCAGATCCTCTGAGGGAAGATGTGAGGGGCTGATCCCTCTGAGGGACGGTGTGAGGGGCAGATCCTCTGAGGGAAGATGCGAGGGGCAGATCCTCTGAGGGACGGTGTGAGGGGCAGATCCTCTGAGGGACGGTGTGAGGGCAGATCCTCTGAGGGACGGTGTGAGGGGCAGATCCTCTGAGGGACGGTGTGAGGGGCAGATCCTCTGAGGGACGGTGTGAGGGGCAGATCCTCTGAGGGACGGTGTGAGGGCAGATCCTCTGAGGGACGGTGTGAGGGGCAGATCCTCTGAGGGACGGTGTGAGGGGCAGATCCCCTGAGGGACTGTGTGAGGGCAGATCCTCTGAGGGAAGATGTGAGGGGTAGATCCTCTGAGGGACAGTATGAAGGGCAGATCCTCTGAGGGACGGTGTGAGGGCAGATCCTCTGAGGGATGGTGTGAGGGACAGATCCTCTGAGGGAAGATGCGAGGGGCAGATCCTCTAAGGGACGGTGTGAGGGGCAGATCCTCTGAGGGAAGATGCGAGGGGCAGATCCTCTGAGGGACGGTGTGAGGGGCAGATCCTCTGAGAGACGGTGTGAGGGGCAGGTCCTCTGAGGGACGGTGTGAGGGGCAGGTCCTCTGGGGGACGATGTGAGGGGCAGATCCTCTGAGGGACGGTGTGAGGGGCAGGTCCTCTGAGGGACGGTGTGAGGGGCAGATCCTCTGAGGGACGGTGTGAGGGGCAGGTCCTCTGAGGGACAGTGTGAGGGGCAGATCCTCTGAGGGAAGGTGTGAGGGGCAGGTCCTCTGAGGGACGGTGTGAGGGGCAGGTCCTCTGAGGGACGGTGTGAGGGGCAGATCCTCTGAGGGACTGTGTGAGGGGCAGATCCTCTGAGGGACAGTGTGAGGGGCAGGTCCTCTGAGGGACGGTGTGAGGGGCAGATCCTCTGAGGGACGGTGTGAGGGGCAGGTCCTCTGAGGGACGGTGTGAGGGGCAGGTCCTCTGAGGGACGGTGTGAGGGGCAGATCCTCTGAGGGACTGTGTGAGGGCAGATCCTCTGAGGGACGGTGTGAGGGCAGGTCCTCTGAGGGACGGTGTGAGGGGCAGATCCTCTGAGGGACAATATGAGGGGCAGATCCTCTGAGGACAGTGTGAGGGGCAGATCCTCTGAGGGACGGTGTGAGGGGCAGGTCCTCTGAGGGAAGATGTAAGAGGCAGATCCTCTGAGGGATGGTGTGAGGGGCAGATCTTCTGAGGGACGGTGTGAGGGACAGGTCCTTTGAGGGAAGATGCGAGGGGCAGATCCTCTGAGGGATGGTGTGAGGGGCAGATCCTCTGAGGGAAGATGCGAGGGCAGATCCTGTGAGGGACGGTTTGAGGGCAGATCCTGTGAGGGACGGTGTGAGGGGCAGATCCTCTAAGGGAAGATGTGAGGGGCAGATCCTCTGAGGGACGGTGTGAGGGGCAGATCCTCTGAGGGACGGTGTGAGGGGCAGATCCTCTGAGGGACGGTGTGAGGGGCAGATCCTCTGAGGAACGTGTGAGGGCAGATCCCTCTGAGGGACGGTGTGAGGGGCAGATCCTCTGAGGGACGTGTGAGGGGCAGACCTGCCAGCACAGGTGACCTCCACATGCACTGTTGCCCTTTGCCTCCTGTGTGCACTTGAGTGAACACACATGGGAAACACACTAGCACATGCACACTTGCACATAGCTATGGTGGTAGCACTCATGTACATACATGTGTAGTGTCTGCCTACATGCATGCAGTGCCAGTGCACACGTAATTATGCATGTTCACATGCCCTAGCAGAACACACACGTACACATGTGCATGTTTCAAGCACACATGTGTCTAGTGCCCATGCATGCTGCGTATCCACATGCACACATGGCATTGCTTGTGCCTGGCAGAGCCGCACACACTAGTTCACACACATGTACATGAGTGTTCACACACGGAGCTGAGACAGAGATGGAGCCCTCGGCACCCCTCGGCCCCCACTGGGCAGGGAGGCTGGAGCGGGGCTGTGCGGGTGGGGCTGAGCAGGGCCGAGCGCACAGGAAGGCTGGAAGGTGCCGGGAGCAGGAGGTGAAGCGTCTGGAACTGGTCGTGTTGATTTATGTAGAAGCACCACTCCATGCGGGCCCTCGCACGCACAGCGGCTTCCTTCCCTCCGCCCCCGCTGAGGAGGCCCAGCTGGAGGGAGACAGAGCCGTGCTCGCTGGTGCAGACAGGCCTAAAGTAAACAGCTGGTCACCGCGCAGCAGCGCAGCCTGGACAGATGAGCGGGCAGGGCTGGTGGTGGACCACACGCACAGGCCCTCGGACCACACAGGCGCGCCGGCCTATGCCGCACGCACACACTGGCCGGGCACCTCTTCTCTGGGGACAGGTCTGCGGGGAGCACTTAGAAGGCCCCGCGTGCTGACCCGCGGTGTCCAGGGGCCCTGGCTGTAGCCCCAAAGGCCCCGTGTGCTGACCCGCGGTGTCCAGGGGCCTGGCTGTAGCCCCAAAGGCCCCGTGTGCTGACCCAGCGGTGTCCAGGGGCCCTGGCTGTAGCCCCAAAGGCCCAGCGTGCTGACCCCGTAGTATCCAGGGACCTGGCTGTAGCCCCAAAGGCCCAGCGTGCTGACCCCGCGGTGTCCAGGGACCCTGGCTGTAGCCCCAAAGGCCCCACGTGCTGACCCTGCGGTGTCCAGGGACCTGGCTGTAGCCCCAAAGACCCAGCGTGCTGACCCCGTGGTGTCCAGGGACCTGGCTGTAGCCCCAAAGACCCGCGTGCTGACCCCGTGGTGTCCAGGGGCCCTGGCTGTAGCCCCAAAGGCCCCCACGTGCTGACCCTGCGGTGTCCAGGGGCCTGGCTATAGCCCGAAGGCCCGTGTGCTGACCCTGCGGTGTCCAGGGACCTGGCTGTAGCCCCAAAGGCCCTGTGTGCTGGCCCTGCGGTGTCCAGGGGCCTGGCTGTAGCCCCAAAGGCCCCGTGTGCTGACCCTGCGGTGTCCAGGGGCCTGGCTGTAGCCCCGAAGGCCCCGTGTGCTGACCCTGCGGTGTCCAGGGGCCTGGCTGTAGCCCGAAGGCCCAGCGTGCTGACCCCGCGGTGTCCAGGGGCCCTGGCTGTAGCCCCAAAGGCCCTGCGTGCTGACCCCTGCGGTGTCCAGGGGCCCTGGCTGTAGCCCCAAAGACCCCCACGTGCTGACCCTGCGGTGTCCAGGGGCCTGGCTGTAGCCGAAGGCTCCGCGTGCTGACCCCACGGTGTCCAGGGGCCTGGCAGTGTCCCCGATGGCCATGCTGGTTTCTCTCCGAGAGGCGGGGCTGTTCACGCCTCAGTTCCCCTCTGTGATAAGAGCAGCTGCTGGACACAGGCCGTGGCCGTGGCTTAGGGGCCCTGAGACCCCCTACATGGGCTCAATCGTGACCTTTCCCCCTGCCCTGCAGCTGCCCTGAGCGCAGACTCTGCCCACAGCTCCCTCTGGGCCAGCCTCAAACCCGCAGGCCTCGACCTCCACGTGGGGAGAAAGGAGTCTCTGAAGGCCACTAGTGGAGAACGGTCACCCCGGTCCTCCTCTGGATGGCATAGGCGGGTGGGAGGCCCGGAGGGGGCGGGGTACCCCCTGCCCACAGCCCATCTGCCTGTGTCTGAGCATCTGAGCGGCTCCCAACACCTCCCTAATGAGGAGAGAAAACCCAGCCTGCACGGTGCGGCCTCACGCTGCCTCCTGGAGCCACCAGGCTTATCAGAGAACTGTCCCCCCCCGCAGGGGCCGCGCGGACCACCTCCCCCACGACAGCCAGAGGGTGAAGCCCGCGGCGCCATCTGCAGGCGACTGGCTCATCTGTCTTCATTACGGGGTGTCGGGAGGGGCTGGGAAACGAACCCTCAGGCCTGCTTTGAACCTCCGCGCTGGGGGCGGGGGGGCAGTTCCCGAGAGCTGAGCGTCACCCCCAGCCGCTGCCCACCCGGGGTCCTTTGAGGGTGTTGAGACAGAAAGTGGGGACCAGGGACAGCGCCCGGCACGGAGGAGAAGAGCTGGTGCTGGGCCCCGCCCGGTGGCCCAAATCCCCAGCAGCGGGAGAAGCCCCCTCACGCTCCAGTCACCCTCGGGGCCTGGGGCTGCGGCCTCCAGCCTGGCCTCTCCGAGCGGCCCTCCGTCTCCTCTCTGCCAGGTGGGCAGAGTCTCTGTTGAGGCATGGCGCTGGGTTCGCCCCGACCACAGGGTTTCCTGGGACAGGAGGACAGGTGGGGGGACGGACACACAAAGCAGCCGTCAATCAGCATCAGAAAGGCTAAAGCAGGGAGGGGAGCCCAGTGAGGGGGTCCACAAGCCTCCCTGTACCCGCACCGCTGGGTGAGGTCTCTGGCGCCCCCGCCCGGGAGCCGGAGCCTGCAGCCGCTTCCTGCCGGTCTCATGCCTGTGGCCCCCTGGGAAGGCCCCTGGAAGTGCCTCAGAACTGAGAGGGGCCGGGAGGCTGCACGAGAGGCCAGACCCTGCCCAGGGCAGCCACGCGGGTACACGGTGTGGCCTGTGGCGCTGGGCACCCCCACAACCATGCCAGGAGGACGCCTCTCAGAGCTCCAGCCAGACACCCTCTGAGTCCCTCTTTCACAGCAGGGGGAAACTGAGGCTCGGAGGAGCCTGGAAGCCGCCTCCCAGGGGGGGGCTGGACGCTCCCACTTCCCACCAGATGTGGGCAGCAGCCGGCACCAAGCAGGCAGACAAAGCCCATCAGGGGCTCCTGGGCAGGCCCTCGTGGCCACCCGCCCGCCCGGGAGGCGTGGGCTCCCGCTGAGAAACACAGAGGTCCTGACCCCGGCCCCCGCCTGCCCTTCCCTCACCAGGCCACCCTGACAACAGACCCTTATTTATGCTGCTTAATGCGATCCAGAGGCCGGCAGGGCGGGAGCCCCAGGGAGGGCGAGTGGGTGCGAGCCGAGTGGGCTGGTGGAGCCCGGCCTCAGCCGGCACCGTGCACAGACTCAGGCCACGCTGCCGTCGGGGCTTCGGCCTCTGGAGCCTGGGGCTGGCGGCTGGGACAGCAGCTCCCGTGACTTTCTTTCGAGCGAAGATGTTTGTTCTGATCCGAGGAGTGTCACCAGCCGTCTCCGAGTCACGAGGAACCGGCCGTGTGAGCAGGGGACTCCTCACCGCTCCCCCGCGTCGGGTGCGTCACAGCCCTGCCCTGCGGTGCCCCATGGCCGGGCACCACCTACCAGCGGTGGGGGCCCAGCTCCCCCTGCCCCTCCCCGGAGCTCAGGGTTGCATCTTTGACAGACCCCTCGTGCTCCGTTTCTTGTGCAAAATGGACTCCACGAGGGCAGCTCTGGGCCTGCACACGCTGTTGTCTGGGTGGGACAGGACAGTCCGGAAGGGGCCCGCAGCCCCCAGGAGACCAGGCCCGTCTACGCTGCCCAGTCTTGGCCCTTCTGACACAGCTCTGGCCTCAGCACTGAGGGATCCCTGGGGCGGGCGCGGCCTGTGGGTTCAGCCTGGCTTGGACCCTGGGGAGAAGGAGCAGTGGGTGGGGCTGGGAGGACCCAGGGCCGGCGAGGGCCCTTCCTGGTGGATGGGGGTGGGAGCTCCGCGGTCCCGGGGCTCAGTGGAGGTGGGGATTCTAGCTCACCCTCAGGCCTTAAGTTCAACTTGGAAACAAACAAATATCTTTATTGCTGTTGGTTTTGGGGCCCCTCCCAGAGGGTTCAGGGTCCCCCGGCTCTGCACTGGACCGTATGGGTCCTGGGGATCAGAACCGGGTTGGCGTGTCCAAGGCAAGTGCCCCTTGCCTTGGCGTGTCCAAGGCAAGTGCCCCTTGCCTTGGCTGTGATGTCTCTGCCCCACAAACCTCAAACTCGCCGAAGGTCATAAGGGGGGAAATTCACCCCTCGTGGGCCCTGGCCCCATCCCTGACCAAAGCCACAGCTTCCGGTCGGTCTCACGCATGCCCAGGCCACGCCGCTTTGCAGTGCAGGACGCGAGTGTCCCTGCCAGAGTGCCCATGCCAGGCAGCAGAGTCCCAGAGCTGCATCCGGACCTCATGGATGCCTGAATGCACAGCTGGGGGCAGGGGGTGTCCACGAGGCGTGTGGCACATCTTGGCACCCTGCGGACAGGCCCACACACAGATACACACAGACACACACAGAGACAGAGGGAGACGTACACACAGACTCACAAAGACTCGCACACACACACACACACACACACACACACACACACACACACACACATACACACACTCTCACACCTGCCCGTCCTGTTCCGGCATCACTAAGCCCCTGGCAGGTTCTGATCCAAAGAAGACCCAGCTTTAGAAGGACAATATCTGGGTGTTTCCGTCCAGCCAAACTGCCCCCCAGAGAAGAGCATCTGGGGGCTTCACCCTCGGGTCCGAGAGGAGCCTCGCTCAGGCCTCACTCGCTGTCTGAGCACGGTGCCAAGCCCCGGCGGGTACCTGAGCTCTGCCGGGCAGAGAAGCAGGCAGCCGGGCCCTATTCACTCTCTGGCACTCCCAGCCTGAAGAGTAACAGCTGTTTCCTCCCCTGCCTCTGCCGAGAGTGTCCATGCCCTCACGTCCATCCTCTCCCGCTCTACACCCAGGCTGCCTGTGCGTGGAGCAGCAGGGTGCCAACATGGACGCCCGCTCTGCAACGGGTGTCCTGGATCCGCCTCTTCCTGCACGCTGCTCGCCTCTGGCTGGGAATGCCCCAGGGTCGAGAAGTGTGTGACGGCCTGCCCCCCTTTTTGTCCCTCCCTCGACCTGCCGCCCCTTTCTTCCCACCTCGGACAACCATGCAAGGCCCACTTGAGGCCTCGTGCTACCGTGGACAATCAGCAGGTCCCAGCCAGCGGGGAGGCCACGCCACCATAGCCCAGGGACACAGAGAGGTGGAGGGGAACAGCTCTGGCGCCCCAAATCAGCCTGGCCACACCGTGGACCGTGGACCCGGGAGGCGAGCCCAGGCCCCTTGTTGCTGAAGCGTGGGGCCTTGCTGCATGCGTGAGCGCTGCGGTTCAGGTGTGGAGCCGACACACGGATGGGCGGAGACCTTGAGGGACGGCTCAGAACCTCCCTCCCCAGGTGGTCTCGGGCTGGCTCTGAGCCCTGTGGGGGAGGGAGATCTGGGGGTCCCAAGGAATTTGTCATCGCAGCCTCACTCCTCACGAGCCACCGTCTGCACGTGGGCGGGATTCCTCCATCTGCTGGGTTTGGGGGGGGTTGGTGGTGGGCTTGAGGCCACCAGCTCCTGGCTCTGTACCCAGGAGTCACTCTCAGAGGCGCTTGGGGGCCCTGGGTGGCGTCACGGATTGAGCTGGGTGACGGCCTTCCTCCGTGCTATCTCGGGCCCCGTCTGCTGTTGAGGTATGTGTGAGATGTGTGTGTGTGTGTGTGTGTGTGTGTCTATGGTTTGTGTGGTGTGTGTCTGTGTCTGTGTGTGCTTACGAATGTGTGTTTCTGGTGTGTGGTGGGTCTGTATATGGTGTGTTGTGTTGTGTGTCTGTGTGTGTATCTGGTGTGTGGTATGTCTGTGTATATGGTGTGTGATATGTGTCTGTGTGTGGAGTTTCCCAGTGGGCCGGTTCATCTGTGGTCAGCAGGGGAGCCTCTGAGGAGACAAGTCCCTCGTACCCACATTCCGTGGCCCCAACCACACACCGTGGCTGTGCCACTGTCCATTTTTCCTCTCTGAGGAGAGTGTTGCCAAGTTGCAAACTTCCTTCCCCAGTGGAAAAAAAATAGAGCCTTGCCTGGTTCCTTGTGACTTCCTGAAATTAGGTCAGAAATATGGACCATTTTGTTCCCCTAAGTGCCTCCTTCCTGGAGGGCTCCGAATGCCGACCCCATAGTGGCCGGAGGAAGGGGACAGGCCCTTCCTCAGAGCCGGCGGGTGGTGCGGGCGGCTCTGGGTTGCCTGTGAGTCAGCAGCAGGGAACCAGATGCGGGGATGGGGGCTGCCCGGCGCCACCCTGACTCTCAGCACGGCCTTACCGAGCCCCCGGGTTCCCAGCACCCCAAGCTCCCCAGGGCGTCCGTGTGCCGGCCTCGGTCAGCGCCATCCCTTCAGCCAGAATGCAGCGGCCAGATCTCTCTTCCTTCAGCCCATGGGCTGTCTGTAGGGCACGTCTTATTGTACAGGTTGGAGATGTCCCATTCTCCCAGACTGGGGTCACAGGTCATGCGGCAGCTGCCGGCCCGGCCACCAGGTGCCCACGTTGCTCCTTGGGCTGGTTCTGGAGGCCTGAACCCTCTGGTGACTGTCGTCCCCGGCCGGGCTGTTCTCCTGGGGAGTCCTACCGCTTCCTGAGAAGCCTGTGCCTGCCTCGGCCCCAGCTCGGGCAGAGCAGGAAACGGGCGCTCCGGGTTCTAAGATGCTCTTTGTGCCTTCCTTCCTGGGGCCCATCCCCGTGGCCATGTGGCAGCCCATGTGGAAACAGCCCTGGCAGGCAGCGAGGAAGGGGCAGCAGTAGGCGAGCTGGACTCCCGTGGACAGAGGGTCTGGACAAACCTGCCCAGAGTGTGCCAAGACGCCATCTGGGGATGGCCCGGTGGCATCCCGGCCTCGGAGACGTGCCAGCACCTGGGGGTCATCCTAGAGGGGCCTCTCGGCCCTGGAGGGTTGGTGCCGGGGCGGGTATTTTGGTGACCTTATGCCGACATAAAGCGGTTTGTGTGGCGGAGACCGAGCAGCGGCAATTTCATGCATTTGAGGCGGACTCAGGATGTGGCAGGGACCCCAATGTGCCAGGCGGGCAGGGGCAGGCGGGCAGGCGGGGCAGGGCGGGGCAGGCGGCCAGAGCTGGGACACCTGGGCACTCCCGCTGGGGCTGGGTCCTCAAGGCTGCCCCAGCTTGCAGAGCCGGACGGAGCCAGGGCATGCACCGGGCCCGCACCCAAGCGTTCCCCGTGGTGGTGATGGCCACCACGCACGTCTGCCGCTAGCCCCAGCTGCACTGTGCGATTTGGACCCTCCGCGCAGTAGGCACAAGGCAGGTCCCGGCAGGACGAGCACAGAGCCGGGTCATCCCAGCGGC
Source organism: Cryptotis parvus (assembly GCA_021461705.1). NCBI lineage: Eukaryota > Metazoa > Chordata > Mammalia > Eulipotyphla > Soricidae > Cryptotis > Cryptotis parvus. Next base: position 71,921 of record JAJIBD010003778.1, on the reverse strand, counting down.
CCTCAGGGGCCATCTCGCTTCCCGCAGCTGCTCAGGGCAGTAGCCACTGGGTTCGCTTCTTTATAAGGGGCCTTTATCCAGAGGCGATCAGGGATCACTCCCGGCTCTACACTCAGGGAACCCTACGGGGAATTGGGGCACAAAGCTCGGTTGACCCTACGCAAGGCAAGTGCCTTACCCACGGCTCTGCGGCTGCAGCACTCTCCTCTGACATGAAGTCTGCTGTACCTCCCACTCCCCTCCTCCCCACTCCCCTCCATCCATCACTCCCCTCCTCCCCACTCCCCTCCTCCCCACTCCCCTCCTCCCCTCCTCCCCACTCCCCTCCATCCATCACTCCCCTCCTCCCCACTCCCCCTCCTCCCCACTCCCCCTCCTCCACTCCCCACTCCTCTCCATCCATCACTCCCCCCTCCCCACTCCCCCTCCTCCTCTCCTCCCCACTCCCCTCCATCCATCCACTCCCCTCCTCCCCCTCCCCCTCCTCCCCATTCCCCTCCATCCATCACTCCCCCTCCTCCCCACCCCCACTCCTCCCCACTCCCCTCCTCCCCTCTGTCCATCACTCTCCTCCTATTCCCCTCTTTCTCTCTCTCTCTCTCAGACAAACTGGTCATTTCAGAAAATCAGGGAATGAATAAATGAACACATGTAAATGAATGAGTGATGGTGCAGAAGTGATGATGGGTGTGCGGGTGATGATGGTTGTCGGGTATGATGGTTGTCGGGTATGATGGGTGTCGGGTATGATGGTTGTCGGACATGATGGTTGTCGGACATGATGGGTGTGCGGGTGATGATGGTTGTCGGGTATGATGGTTGTCAGGTATGATGGGTGTCGGGTATGATGGGTGTCGGGTATGATGGGTGTCGGGTATGATGGGTGTCGGGTATGATGGGTGTCGGTATGATGGTTGTCGGGTATGATGGTTGTCGGGTATGATGGGTGTCGGGTATGATGGTTGTCGGACATGATGGGTGTGCGGGTGATGATGGTTGTCGGGTATGATGGTTGTCGGTATGATGGGTGTTGGGTATGATGGTTGTCGGGTATGATGGGTGTCGGGTATGATGGTTGTCGGACATGATGGTTGTCGGACATGATGGGTGTGCGGTGATGATGGTTGTCGGGTATGATGGGTGTCGGGTATGATGGGTGTTGGGTATGATGGGTGTCGGGTATGATGGGTGTCGGGTATGATGGGTGTCGGGTATGATGGGTGTGCGGGTATGATGGGTGTCGGGTATGATGGGTGTCGGGTATGATGGGTGTGCGGGTATGATGGGTGTCGGGTATGATGGGTGTCGGGTATGATGGGTGTCGGGTATGATGGGTGTCGGGTATGATGGGTATCGGGTATGATGGTTGTCGGGTATGATGGGTGTCGGGTATGATGGGTGTCGGGTATGATGGATGTCGGGTATGATGGGTGTCGGGTATGATGGGTGTCGGGTATGATGGGTGTCGGGTATGATGGGTGTCGGGTATGATGGGTGTCGGGTATGATGGGTGTGCGGGTATGATGGGTGTCGGGTATGATGGTTGTCGGGTATGATGGGTGTTGGGTATGATGGGTGTCGGGTATGATGGGTGTCGGGTATGATGGTTGTCGGGTATGATGGGTGTCGGGTATGATGATTGTCGGGTATGATGGGTGTCGGGTATGATGGGTGTCGGGTATGATGGGTGTCGGGTATGATGGTTGTCGGGTATGATGGGTGTCGGGTATGATGGGTGTCGGGTATGATGGTTGTCGGGTATGATGGGTGTGCGGGTATGATGGGTGTCGGGTATGATGGGTGTCGGGTATGATGGGTGTCGGGTATGATGGGTGTGCGGGTGATGGTGGTTGTCGGGTGATGGTGGGTGTCGGTGATGGAGGGTCGATGAGGGCAGTTGATGGGCAGATGGTGCATGGATGGATGATGGCTAGATTGACAGTGAGTGGACGGATGAGCAGATGATGGTAGATGGACTGGACGAATGGACGATGGATGTGGGTGGATGGAGGGACTCTGGGTGGCTAGCTGTGGGTGTAGGGTGGAGGCGCGGCAGTCATCTAGCCCACTGAGGGTCTCCCAGGCGTGTGTTTGTGGTCCGTGCTGGGGCTGCTTTCTGAAGGCATCCGTCAAGTGAGGCCAGGAGACCTGGTCTCGGTTTGGTCTCTTCTGAGCAGTGGTGAGACGGGCAGGAAAGAGGAGACTGTCCAGGTCATTCTGTGGGGATCACTTGATCACTTGTCTTCCCATTGTTCATCGATTTGCTTGCTGGTGCCACTAACGTCTCCACTTGTTGGGAATGAGGTCCATTTTTGTTACTGTTTTGGACATATCAAATACACCATGGGTAGATTGCCAGGGTCTGCCATGGCTCTGAGCTCATCCTAGGGGCCCAGTCTTTTTCTATGTCAGACCATCAACCATCCAGGGCCCACAGGGCAGAGCCCTGGGTGTAGACAAGCCTGTCTCCTGTATGCCAACTGCTGACGCAACAGGGCACCACAGCCACACCTGCTATACCTCGAGGGTATGGCCATAACACCGTGAACATGCTCGATCTCATCTGATTGATCACTTGACATCCCGTTATTTGTCTATTTGTTCGAGCGGGCGCCAGTAACATTTTCATTTGACCCTATCACATGCCAGTGTAGACCAATGGCATCTGCTTGCTCCAGGAATATGAAAAGCCTCAAACTGTTCCTTCAGGGTCTTGACAAGGAAGTCTGACCATCTTGTAGGTGGGTGGCCAAGTGATCTTTTGACATCCCGTGGGATCCAGTCGGTAACGGCTCTAGTCCAGCGGTCGACTCCAAATCGCATTACATGTCCAGCCCATCTGATTTTCGATGCCTTGACAAACGAGACAGTGTCCCTGACTCTCGATCGCCGATGGAGGTCGGAACTCTGGATTCCTTCTCACACTTGAGTGAGGCGTGATATTCCAAGCATAGCTCTTTCGATTCCTCTTTGGGAGACCCGAATAGCATTCTCATCCTGCTTTCGTAGGGCCCAGGTCTCTGAGGCGTATGTTAATGCAGGGAGAACGGTGGAGTTGAAGAGATGTGCCCGGAGCCGGAGGTTTTTTTGTCCTTTTAGCTATTTCTTCCATGCTCTTGAAGGCATTCCACTCTCTTCCTCTTGCGCAGCTCAGGTTTTAGGGGACCCCCACAGGAATCCCTGTAGGGATGCCTGGGCCTTTTGCTGCCCAGAGGCCCTTCAGGGCTGATCAGTGCATGAGAGTCAGCCCTGGTACCTTGTCTCAGGACCTCCAGTGCGGAGGGAAGACAGAGGCTCAGCCTTGACTCCCAGCTCCCGATCGGCAGGTTTGTCCCAACGAGTCCGTTTCAGGCTTGGTCCCCAGGACATGGCCAGTGGCCACGTCCTTGGCACAGGAGAGACGCCCCTGAGGTCACTTACTGGGGCTCCTGGAGCTGCACCAGGAGTGTCCAAGAGGCCGGACAGCTGGGAAAAGTGCAAATGGTCACTAAGGAGGAGCTTCGCCAGGGCTGGACGAGAACAGAGTGGACAGTGCACAGAGGAGTGGGGCTCCGCTGTGGGGATCTGAGGGGGCTGAATCAGGCCAGAGCACCAGCTCCCACCCACTGGGGCTTCTGGGGTAGCTGGGAAGTTTTGACATTGCCAGAAAACACCAGTAACTCTGGGTGTGGGTGGGCCTCGCTGGGTAACGCTGGGTAAGGCCGGGCCTGGGTGGGCCTTGCTGGGTATTAGCTGGCGCCTTTGGACCTTGAGGGTTCTTTGGCACTGGCGAGCTTCATTGGACATCAGTGGGCATCCCTGGGCATTAGTGAGCATCAGTGGTATTAGCATCACTGGGCACTGATGGGTATGTGGCATTGTGAGCATCAGTGGGTATTGGCTGGTCCCAGCTCTGGCAGCACTGGACTCTGTGCTGGACGGGGACAGCTGTCAGGGAGGAAGATGTACTCAGGTCCACCTGGGCTCAGGACCCCGCTGCCGAGAAAGGGGAGAGGCGTCTGGGGCACAGCTGCGGAAGGGGACTGTCCCCGGCACTGGACACCTCAGCATTCCCAGGCTCCTCTCCAGGTTCCGGCGGCTCAGCCTGGGGTGGAGAATCCATCGTCCCCTGCACGTCACATGTCCTGGACTGTGTCTTGGGCCCTTCCTGCCGTCCCACACAGGCTGTGCCCAGGCCAGCGGCTGCCTGAACGAGGCGTCCCCACATGCAGTGACCGGTGACGCACTTCCTGCCTCTGTGGACTGCATTTCGTCAACATGAGTTGGCGCAGAGACCCCCCACCCCCGCCTTCCTCGATTCACAGACTCACGTGGCTGAGGGTGGAACTCTCTAGACTGACAGGTCTGGTGGGTGCTGCGGGGCGGGCCGAGCAGTTCTCCCACCCGGCCAGATCTTTCTTGTCTTCTACGCACCATTAAGCTCAACCCTCCCCCTCCCCGTATCCAGACCATCCTGTACCTTCTGTAAAGCTGAGCAGGACAGAAACCCAGAGATACAGTGAGAAAGAACCCGGATGTTGCTGAGGCCGCAGCATCCTCAGGCCCTGAATACCCACACCACGGAACCCGGCACAGAACCCGGCACAGAACCCGGCACAGAACCCCCGGGCTCTGGCGGGAGGAGGCTGAGAGCGAGACTCGGCCGAGCAAGGGCCCACCCTTGCTGCCTTTTCATCCCGCCTCAGTTTCTATTGTTATTATTTTACTTTCTTATTATTCCACCGTGAGATGGTGGTATAACAATCACAAAAGATGTTCGTGCTTGGGTTTCGGTCATAGAGTGGGCCCACACCCGTCCCCCACCAACCCCAGAGTCCCCAGAGTCCCTCCCCTCCCCCAGCCTGCCTCTATGGCAGACACTTCTCTTCTGTTTCTTCTCTCTTTTGCCTCTCCTCTCTCCCTCCCTCTCTCCTCTCTCCCTCTCTCCCCCTCTCTCTCTCCTCTCTACCTCTCTCTCTCCTCACTCCCCTCTCTTCTCTCTCCTCTCTGTTCTCTCCCCCCCTCTTTCTCCTCTCTCTCTCCTTTCTCCCTCTCCCCCCCTCCTCCCTCTCTCTCTCTCTCTCTCTCTCTCTCTCTCTCTCTCTCTCTCTCTCTCTCTCTCTCTCCTTCTCTTACATATTGTCCGCCTTGGAGTTTTTGTGCCAAGCCCAGAAGGGACAAGGCAAAGAGGAGCACGTGTACAGAGTTAGCAGCAGAGAGCAGCTCTGGACAGGTCAGGGACATTGGGAAGCCCCAGGACAAAGCAGAGGACGCCTCTGGCCCCCTGCTGTCCCCTCAGTGTCTGGACCCAGAAGCGCCTCAGCTTCTTTCCTGGTCAGGGCAGCATTTACGTGCCAGCACGAGGCCCCAGGCTCTGTCCCCAGCCCCACTGGGTCATGACCAAGACCAAAACAAAACAAGAACGGGGCCAGGCCGTCACCCCACGGCGTGGCGAGCAGGACTGCCAGCTCGTCTCCGCGGAGCCCCGCCGGCAGAGCAGCGTCTGGTCTGACTTTCTTGCTTATCGGAGTGATCCTAGTTTGCAGCTCGTCTGTGGTTTCACTGTTCATTATAAAATCATGTTTCACTTTTAAACCGTAATAGGGGCGGACCCGGCCTAATTAGGGCCCCAAACCCAGATCTCGCTGGAGTTTCTCTTGCCCCAACGACAGGGCGCGGAAGGCGGGTCCTGAGCATCTGGTCTTCAGGAGGGCTCTGGGCTCAGAGCTGCCTTCCCTGGAAGCCAGCGCTCTGAGGCTGGGCTTGGGCAGGCGTGGGAGGGGCAGGACCGAGGGACCAGGGTGCTGGGTCAGCTCAGACGCGGCTCCTCTCTGTCTCCCTGTCTTTGAAATGTGCACAAAGTTCTGGGGCAAAGGTGCTCTCCTCGGCGCTCACGGCCAGGCCGCATGGGGCTACAGGGCCGTTGACCCCAGAGGTGTGACTGGGCCAGCCAGGACGACCCGGGCACCAGAACGCCCGGCTGCCTCCTGGCGGACAGGCCCAAAGCAGAACTGGCTTTTGGGTGCTGGCCCTGTTCGGACCTGGTTTACCCAGGACCAGGGCGGGGCTGGTGGTCACCTGGCTTACCCAGGTCCAGAGGCAGGGCTGGGCTGCTGGTGACCGACCAGGTGCAGGTCTGAGACTGGCCTTGGGCAGGGCCCAGTGGCTGCGTTTCTCTGGAGGGGTCTGCGGCTCCGTGATGGTGCCCACGGCCCTGTCCTGGGTCCCCGCCCTGAACTGGGGGTCCCAGCCCAGATTCGCCCTTTCCTGTGTTTTCCCTGAGCTCCTGAGCGCCTGCCCGAGAGCCTGCACAGAACCTTCACCCAATTCTTCAGCCCCAAGGGCCCCGGAGGGTCCCAGGATCAGGGCAGGTAGCTGGGTGCCCCCTACGCCGTCACCCCAGGAAGCTCAGGTTCCGCCCTCACCCACCCGTGTGCCCTGCAGGAGCCGCAGGAAGGGGCGGAAGCTTCCAGAACAGCGTCTAAGCCATCCCGTTGGGGGCCGGATGCTGTGTTTGTCTTTGAGCAAATCCCCGAGCGCCTCCCCCACAGCCACCCCCAAAGGCCCGAGTTCACAGGCGGGTCCTGGCACACAGTGGGGGCCCACCCTGGCCCGGCGCCTCCTGCTCCCGGCTGGCACGTCACTGCCCGGACTCTGTCCCTGCTGTCTGCCCGCGCTCTCCAGAGCCACCCAGGTGGGCGTCGCGGCTGCTGCGCAGCCGCACTGAGCACCCACGAGCACCCAAGAGCACCCACTCACCCATTCCTGGTGGGGAGTCAGAGCTGAGATTTCCTGCTGACTCCTGACTCCACGCGGGCCTCAGCCTGGAGTGACCCCGCCAGCAGCGGAGGACGCGAATGGCCCAGGGAGCGGGGCGAAGCGGGGGCCTGGGGAAAGCACGTTCTCGGGCGTGTGCTGGGGCAGTGAGTGTCCACATCCACCTGCTGGCCTCCGTGCAGCCCTCCTCGTGGAGGCCCGGGGACCCCTGCAGGAATCCCCAGACCAGGGGTGCTCCCGCCCCTGCTGGCAGCTATTGGTTGGGCTCGAACACAGCTGCTGGGGCACCCAGAGGCTGGCGGACCCCCGAGACACCGCCAGGTGCTGTGCAGGAGGTGGTGGGCGCTGTGTGCTGCTCGGGGGCTCTAGCCCGTGACCCCAGTGTGCTGTGCAGAGGTGGGTGGGGCCAGCGGGTCAGCACGCGGTGCCCGCCACTGTGCCCTTTGGGAGGACCCCAGCCCACCCGTAGGAGGTCTGTCCTCACCCCAGCACGGGGACCCTGGACCCCCCCGAGGGCGCACGCAGAGGCTGGGAAGTCACGTCATCTGCTTTGGGTTAAACTAAAATGAAATCAGATTTTTATGGGGAAAGGAGAAAGCTGGGTCAGGAGGGCTGGCGGGACACCCAGTGGCGGTGGGTCTCTGTGCGCCCGGGCCCACCCTGCTCTCCAGTGCAGCCCTGAGCCCGCGTGGGCCTCCGGGAACCATGCTGTGGCTGTGAGCCCACTCGGACCCCAAGGCTGGGCCCCGGGGGCAGTGGCAACATCCCTGGTGGGTCACAGCCCGTAACAGGAGACAGCCCGTGCCTGACCCTTCACCTCCCTGCCACTAACGAACCCTAATTATCGCATCTGTCTGTCATTCCGGCCACAAATGACCCATTCAGGGCCGGCTCCGCGGTCTCCGTCTGGACCCCTAATTGTCTCCGTCAGGGAGCTGGCCGGGCTGCTGGCCAGGGCTCCAGGAGGGAGTCTCCACTCCGCCACAGAAGCCCCCACTCAGCTTCAGCGTCCACTCTGGACAGCTCTGGTACTGATCCGTGGCCTGCGCGGTGACTCTTTCTCTGTGGAAGCCTCCCAGCTGCCCCGCCTGCAGCGCCCGTGCCCGGCTCTGGCTGGAGGCCGAGAGGCCTTGCCCCACTTTCCAGCCTCGGCTGCCCCAGGTGGGCCCAAACCACAAGTCAGGCCACGGAAGCTTCTCCAGGCCACGGGCTTCTCCAGGCCACGGGCTTCTCCAGGCCACGGAGCTTCTCCAGAGTGGGAGCAACCTCTGCCTCCCCTGCCCTGCGTGAGAGGGAGGAATGTCCAAGGGACGCAGCCAAGTGGACATCAAGTGGACACCTCCCTCCCTGCTCCAGACACAGGGGAGCAGGGAGCACCATTGAGGTGCACCAGCACCACTGAAGGGCTGGAAATCGCTCCCTTCAGCCCCGACCTCTGCCCCTAACACGCCAGTAACACCAGCCCCTGGTGTAGACTCCCCCCAGGCGCAGCTCTCCGCAGTGAGGCTGGTCTACACCACCTGACCCCGAGGCGCAGGTCTCTGCATTGAGGCTGGTCTACACCAGCCCCTCTCTCAAGGTGCAGCTCTCCGCGGATCCAGGAAGGATCGGGAGAACAGTCAGTCCTGTCAGCACATTCCGTTCTCCTTCCTGGCGCCGACGACGTGAATCTGACGCTGGATCACCAGCGGCCATTTGGCACACGAGACGCCGGACATGCAGAACTGAAGATCCAGGGGCCCGACTCGGGGTCAGGAGCCGCAGCCACCCCGGGGGCCTCGCCAAAGGAAACTGCACCGCAAGGCGGCCTCGGGATCTGGTTTCTGTGACAGGAATCAGCACCTGCCACAGGTGACGGACAGAAGGGCTGCACGCCTGTCCACCGGGTCTCTGAGGGCCTGTCCACCGGGTCTCTGAGGGCCTGTCCACCGGGTTTCTGAGGGCCTGTCCACGGGTCTCTGAGGGTCTGTCCATTGGGTCTCTGTGGGCCTGTCCTCCAGGTCTCTGCGGGCCTGTCCACGGGGTGTCTGAGGCCCTGTCCACCGGGTCTCCTAGGGCCTGTCCACTGGGTCTCCTGAGGGCCTGTCCACCTGGTCTCTGCGGACCTGTCCACCGGGTCTCTGAGGGCCTGTCCACTGGGTCTCTGAGGGGCCTGTCCACCGGTCTCTGAGGGCATGTCCACCAGGTCTCTGCGGATCTGTCCACTGGGTCTCTGCAGGCCTGTCCACCGCGTCTCTGCGGACCTGTCCTCCGGGTCTCTGCAGGCCTGTCCACTGGGTCTCTGAGGGCCTGTCCACTGGTCTCTGTGGGCCTGTCCACTGGGTCTCTGAGGGCCTTCCACTGGGTCTCTGAGGGCCTGTTCACTGGGTCTCTGCGGGCCTGTCCACCAGGTCTCTGAGGGCATGTCCACCAGGTCTCTGAGGGCCTGTCCACCGGTCTCTGTGGACCTGTCCACCGGGTCTCTGCGGGCCTGTCCACCGGGTCTCTGAGGGGCCTGTCCACTGGGTCTCTGAGGGCCTGCCCACTGGGTCTCTGTGGGCCTGTCCACTGGGTCTCTGAGGGCCTTCCACTGGGTCTCTGAGAGCCTGTTCACTGGGTCTCTCAGGGCCTTTCCACTGGGTCTCTGAGGATCTGTTCACTGGGTCTCTGCAGACCTGTCCACCGGTCTCTGAGGGCCTATTTACTGGGTCTCTGAGGGCCTGTCCACTGGGTTTCTGCGGGCCTGTCCACTGGGTCTCTGAGGGCCTGTCCACCGGGTTTCTGCGGGCCTGTCCACTGGGTCTCTGAGGGCCTGTCCACTGGGTCTCTGAGGGCCTGTCCACTGGGTCTCTGCCGGCCTGTCCACCGGGTCTCTGAGGGCCTGTCCACCGGGTCTCTGAGGGCCTGTCCACTGGGTCTCTGAGGGCCTGTCCACCAGGTCTCTGAGGGCCTGTCCACCTGGTCTCTGTGGGCCTGTCCACTGGGTCTCTGCAGGCCTGTCCACCGCGTCTCTGAGGGCCTGTCCACCTGGTCTCTGTGGGCCTGTCCACTGGGTCTCTGCTGTGTACCCTTGGGAGCTCCATGCCTGAGCCCGACTCTGCCTCGTGGTGGCCGTGGCGCCGCCTGACCAGAGGGCCCAACACATTGTGTCTGCATCTGAGCTGACGCCGAGAGGCCTTGAGGCGTGAAGGGCCACAGGACCACCTGCTCTCTGGACAGCACAAGGGGGACGGGAGCTGGTCCGTGGGGCTGAACCACACAGGGGCTTAGACTCTCCATGTGTGCTCGTGTGCTACAGTGCCCTGTGTGTCTTGTCATGTGTGAGCGTGTGCGTCTATGTCACATGTGCGCGTGTGCATCTATGTCACGTGTGTGCATGCGTCTATGTCATGTGTGTGCGTGTGTGTCTATGGGGCCTGCGTCTGTGTGCTCATGTCCATGTGTGTAACTTAAGTGTGTCTGTGTGTGCCCGATGCCCGTGTGTGTGCGTCTGTGTGTCTGTATCTGTGTGTTGTGTCTCTATGTGCCTGAATGTCTTCGTGTGTGTGTCTGTGTGTGTCTGTGTCTGTGTGTGTCTGTGTGCCCGGGTGCCTCTGTGTGTGCCGTGTCTCATCTGTGTCCAGCTCAAGTCCTGCTGCGGCCAGAGCCCAAGCCCCAGCAGTGGGCGGGAGAGAGGCCCAGCCGGAGTGCAGTTGTGGGACCAGCAGAAAGCGGGAATTCTGCGGAGACGGGCCTGGTGCCTGGCTAGTCCCATGTCTGAGGGCGCTTAATCCCATTCCGTTCTGCAAACAACCACTCCGGGTCACTGGCAGCAGAAACCAACCCGGCTGGTCTCGTGACTCACAGCCTGAGCTCGGCTCTGCAGCCTCAGCGCCATTTTGGATGGAGGAAGAATACCGTAATTCTTCTAATAGCCATTGGCATGGTAGGGGGCTGCAGAAAGTCCCCTGAATCGGGGGCTACTGAGTCAACCAGCCAGACCCAGAGACATCGGCAGCATGTGGGGACAGAGCAGCCTTCTGGAAAGAGCCTGACAGTCAGTGGGGACAGAGCCAGGCCCGCCTTGGGCACCGCACTGACAGAAGCAGGACCCCTCTGACCCTGAGGGACGGTCTGAGGGTCCCTTCACCCCACGCAAGGCTCCACAGTCTCCCCAGCCTGGCAGAGTGACCATGAGATGCTCACGCACTGGCCATCAGCCCTCCCTCACCACTGGGCAGCAGGAGACACACAGGGGACAGGCCGTACAGTGCTGGGGTCCGAGGGTCACGCCCGGTGCCTGCCAACATGCCGTCTTTATGCACCACGGGGAAAGCCACGGGGAAAGGCAGTGCCCGCCGGGTTCACCCGCCGTCCCCCAGACTTGGCCTGAGCGTTCGCTCCATTGGAGGCCGGTTCCCAGGGGAGAATGAGTTGTTTTCTCCAGAGAACGGGGCGGCGTGCCCTATGCATGGAGAGAATGGGGCGGCGTCCCCACACATGGAAGAACGGGCGGCGTGCCCACGCATGGAGAGAACGGGGTGGCGTGCCCCACGCACGGGAGAGAACGGGGCGGCGTGCCCACGCATGGAGAGAACGGGGCGGCGTGCCCCACGCATGGAGGCGCCTTCCTCGGTACATTGTGAGTCGGATGTGGCGACGCCAGTGCCCGCCCCACCCGTGCCGCAGAGGCTCCGGAGCAGGAACCACGTGAGGAAACGGTTTGAGCCAGATCACGGCTCCCTCCAGCTGCCCCTCTAGCAGCCATGGAAGGGAGGACAGTGCCCAGAATCGAGGACTGACCCGGCCAGAGTCCCAGGACGAGGCTGCAGGGGCCAAGCTGCCCTGTGCAGGGGCAAACGGACCAGGGGTGGGCAATGCCTGCCCCCTCTGGGGCAAAGGGTCTGGCGGGGCCACCGGCGAGGCTGGGGGTGGACGGTCACCTTCCTGTGATCTACATTGCTCGGCCTTCGGGGCCCTCTCCCGAATCACCAGAGCCCCATCGGGAGGCTCCTGGGAGCTGCTGTGAGGTGGGGCGGCCGGGCCCCCGGGGCTCCTGGCGTGAGTGTCGGGCGTCACCAGCGGCAGGGGCCTGTGCTTACTGCAGGGCTGTGCCGCTGAGGTCCCCGCGGGGGTCTGCCCCCGCCCCAGGGGCCAGAGGGACGGCTCGGAGGGGCCCCATCGCCTGCCCGCCCGCTCTCTGGCCTCAGCCCTGCAGCCCGGGACTGGGCCCCACTCCGCGACCCTCCTCCAAGACCGTTTCCTCCCACGCCAGCCCCACCCCTCCCCGGCCTCCCACGTACCTTCCCTGGCAGGATCCTACAGACAGTCTTTGCCCAAAGCTGGCATCTGATCAGGACCACCGGGCTGCCTGGTTCTATTTAAAGGTGGGGCCGGGGGCCTGCGAGAACCGGGGAGCAGCTATTGTCCGTGTGGCCTTGGGCCGTCCCGGTCTCCCGCGTCCTGAGATCCTTGGAAAGATCCGAGCAGGCCGGAGTCCTCGCGGTTGGGAATCTCTGGGCACCTCCAAAATCCCTATGGGCTTTTTCTGGGTTATTTTTGGGCCGAGCTTGGCTGTGGCTGAGGTGATAAGGCACTTCCTGAGGTGTTTGCGAAGATCCACGCAGGCCCGGGGTCTCCGCACGTCACTGGAGAATTCCATGCGGACCCTATTTCTGTCCTGTTTTCCCTGAAATAGAGCGGGGGGCTCTGGCTTGCCCGTGGCCTCGGCTTCTGTGGCCCCGCCCTAGAGGAAGGCCTTCCGTGGCCCCGTTCCTCCCGAAGGGGATGCCCGCCCGGCAGGAAGACTGGACAGCCAAGGTTGGCGGTCTGGGCTTGCTCCATGCACACCGCCAGTGGCCGCCCCATGCTGGGCTCGGCTGAGAGGACGTGAAACCGTCCCAGCGTCCGGTGCTCCCGCCGTCCCAACTGCGGATGGTCCTTGGTCTCTCACAGGCTCCAGAGTTGGGGGGTTGGGAACTGCCATGGGGGAACAGCAGCTCCTGTACCCAGTAGTCTGGGGATGGACAGCTGGGGATGGACCTGTCCTGGGGATGGACAGATCCAGGAAGTGGAGGCATCACTGGGCTAGAGGAGAGACACCAGGGCAGGGCTGGTCCCTGACTCTGCCAGCAGGAAGGACGTGGGCTGGAGGTGCCTGTCCCACAGGTGAGGGGCCCAGGGCAGCCACTTCGAGCCAGCACCCTCCCCAAGGCCCGCGGAGGTGGCGACCGGGCAGGGAGGGGCGGCCCCCAGAGCATATCACCCCAGACGCGTCACCCAGGCCACGTGGGGAGGGGCTGGTCAGCACCCGAGTGTGGTCCAGCTGCCCCAGCCCAGGCAATCTGGAGCTGCTCTCCACCGGGTGGTCCTGGATAGAGTTGGTGGGTCGGGCACATCACTGCCCCCAGACAGAAATGTTCCTGCCCGCCGCCCACCCGCCGCCCGCCCACCGCCCGCCCACTGCCCGCCCACTGCCCACCCGCCACCCGCCCGCTGCCTGCCCGCTGCCCCCGCTGCCCGCCCGCTGCCCCCCCCGCTGCCCCCGCTGCCCGCCCGGCTGCCTGCCCGCTGCCCACCCGCTGCCTGCCGGCTGCCAGCCCGCTGCCCGCCCGCTGCCCCCTGCTGCCCGCCCGCTGCCCCCGCTGCCCCCGCTGCCCGCCCGCTGCCCGCCCGCTGCCCCCCGCTGCCCCCGGCTGCCCCCCCGCTGCTCGCCCGCCTCCCGCCTGCTGCCTGCCCGCTGCCCACCCGCTGCCCGCCGGCTGCCTGCCTGCTGCCAGCCCGCTGCCCGCCCGCTGCCCCCGCTGCCTGCTCGCTGCCCCCGCTGCCCGCCTGCCCCCCCGCTGCCTGCCTGCTGCTGGAGCATCTGTTGCCGCCACATGTGCCATGTCCTGAATTCCCTGCAGGCCTCAGGTTGCTGCTGGGGCCGGGCTGTCCGGCCCCCTCCCAGGACCCCACAATAAAGCTGCTGTCTGACTCATCCGTCACCCACATGCTGCTGCTCCCAGGCCCGGCCTGATAAGTCTTATCAGGAGGCCGAGAGGCTGTAACTGGAAGAGCACAGGCCCCAGCCCCCACCGCAGGGACCAGCTCCAGGCTGGTGTGATTCTGCGGCAATTCATCAGCTGTGGGCCTGGGACTAGCGTCTTTTCCTAGGCCTTCCCATGTGCACGTTTAAAGGTGGGTCTCGGTCTGGCCACCAGGAAGCTCAGTGCTTATCGCCACTGCAAGCAGACGCCAAATGGCACAGACTCTGCCAGGCTCTGGGCTGCCTTATCTGGTGCGGACCCCTCCAAGGATAAAGGGCCGCTGGGGACAGGACTCGGGGGCTGGTCCTCTTCTCGCCTGCCCAAAGAGCTCTTGCTCTTATCTGGGGAGCGAGGGACAGCGGCCCCATAAACTGCAGGGCTCGTTTATGGGCTTTTCCCACCGTGCCTGGATCCTGAAACAGACCCTCACCCTGCCATACGTGGTGGAAACCAGGGGCCAATCCCCTGACCTCACAGGACAGACCCCTAGGCCAAGCGCCTGTGCTCAGATCTCAGCCTTAGGGATCGTGCTCAAGATTCATACTCAGGATTCATACTTGGGATTCACACTCAGGGTTCACACTCAGAGTTTATATTCAGATTCATGCTCAGGGTTCAAACTCAGGATTCCTACTCAATATTCATACTCAGGATACATGTTTGGGATTCATACTCGGGATCTATACTTAGGATTCATACTCAGGATCTATACTGGGATTCCTACTCAATATTCATACTCAGGATTCATGTTTGGAATTCATACTCGGGATCTATACTTAGGATTCATACTCAGGATCTATACTCGGGATTCATATTCAATATTCATACTCAGGATTCATATTCAGGATTCATACTCGGGATCTATACTCGGGATTCATACTTGGGGTTCATACTCAGGATTCATACTCAGGATTCATACTGGGATCTATACTCAGAATTCATACTCAGGATTCATACTCAGGATTCCTACTCAGGATTAACACTCAGGGTTCATATTCAGGGTTCAGGCTCAGGATTCATACTCAGGATCATACTCAGGATTCATACTCGGGATTAACACTCAGGGTTCACACTCAGGGTTTATATTCAGGGTTCATACTCAGAATTCATACTTAGGATTCCTACTTGGGATTAGCACTCAGGGTTCACATTCAGGGTTCATGTTCGGAATCCATACTCAGGGTTCACACTCAGGGTTCACGCTCAGGGTCCACACTCAGGGTTCATGCTCAGGGTTCACACTCAGGGTTCATGCTCAGGGTTCACGCTCAGGGTCCACACTCAGGGTTCACGCTCAGGGTTCACGCTCAGGGTTCACGCTCAGGGTCCACACTCAGGGTGCATGCTCAGGGTTCACGCTCAGGGTTCACACTCAGGGTTCACGCTTAGGGTTCATGCTCAGGGTTCACACTCAGGGTTCATGCTCAGGGTTCACACTCAGGGTTCATGCTCAGGGTTCACGCTCAGGGTCCACACTCAGGGTTCACGCTCAGGGTTCACGCTCAGGGTTCACACTCAGGGTGCATGCTCAGGGTTCACGCTCAGGGTCCACACTCAGGGTGCATGCTCAGGAGTTCACACTCAGGGTTCATGCTCAGGGTTCACGCTCAGGGTCCACACTCAGGGTGCATGCTCAGGGTTCATGCTCAGGGTCCACACTCAGGGTTCATGATCAGGGTTCATGCTCAAGGTTTATGCTCAGGGTTCATGCTCAGGGTTCACGCTCAGGATCCACACTCAGGGTTCACGCTCAGGGTTCACGCTCAGGGTTCACACTCAGGGTTCACGCTCAGGGTCCACACTCCAGGGTTCACGCTCAGGGTTCACGCTCAGGGTTCACACTCAGGGTTCGCACTCAGGGTCCACACTCAGGGTTCACGCTCAGGGTTCATGCTCAGGGTTCACGCTCAGGGTTCACGCTCAGGGTCCATGCTCAGGGTTCACGCTCAGGGTTCACGCTCAGGGTCCATGCTCAGGGTGCATGCTCAGGGTTCACGCTCAGGGTTCACATTCAGGGTCCACGCTCAGGGTTCATGCTCAGGGTTCATGCTCAGGGTCCACACTCAGGTGCATATGCTCAGGGTTCACGCTCAGGGTCCACATTCAGGGTTCATGCTCAGGGTTCATGCTCAGGGTTCACGCTCAGGGTTCACACTCAGGGTCCACACTCAGGGTTCATGCTCAGGGTTCACGTTCAGGGTTCATGCTCAGGATTCACGCTTAGGGTTCACACTCAGGGTTCATGCTCAGGGTTCACGCTCAGGGTTCAAGCTCAGGGTTCACGCTCAGGGTTCATGCTCAGGGTCCACGCTCAGGGTTCACGCTCAGGGTCCACACTCAGGGTTCACGCTCAGGGTTCAAGCTCAGGGTTCACGCTCCGGGTTCACGCTCAGGGTTCACACACAGGGTCCACACTCAGGGTTCAAGCTCAGGGTCCACACTCAGGGTGCATGCTCAGGGTTCACACTCAGGGTCCACACTCAGGGTTCATGCTCAGGGTACACGCTCAAGGTTCACGCTCAGGGTTCACACTCAGGGTTCACACTCAGGGTTCACACTCAGGGTTCACACTCAGGGTCCACACTCAGGGTTCAAGCTCAGGGTTCAAGCTCAGGGTTCAAGCTCAGGGTTCACACTCAGGGTTCACACTCAGGGTCCACACTCAGGGTTCAAGCTCAGGGTCCACACTCAGGGTTCACACTCAGGGTTCACACTCAGGGTTCACGCTTAGGGTTCATGGTCTGGGTTCATGCTCAGGGTTCACACTCAGGGTTCACACTCAGGGTCCACAGTCCACACTCAGGGTTCACGCTCAGGGTTCATGCTCAGGGTCCACACTCAGGGTTCACGCTCAGGGTCCACACTCAGGGTTCACACTCAGGGTTCACACTCAGGGTTCACGCTCAGGGTTCACGCTCAGGGTCCACGCTCAGGGTCCACGCTCAGGGTTCACGCTCAGGGTTCGCGCTCAGGGTCCACACTCAAGGTCCACACTCAGGGTTCACGCTCAGGGTTCACGCTCAGGGTTCACACTCAGGGTTCACGCTCAGGGTTCATGCTCAGGGTTCACGCTCAGGGTTCACGCTCAGGGTTCACGCTCAGGGTTCACACTCAGGGTTCACACTCAGGGTTCATGCTCAGGGTTTACGCTCAGGGTTCACACTCAGGGTTCACACTCAGGGTTCATACTCAGGGTTCACGCTCAGGGTCCACGCTCAGGGTTCACGCTCAGGAGTCCCATTCAGCACGTGTGCTGATGCTCACTGTGGAAAGTGCTAGACTCCGGCTCCTGCTACAGGGAAGCCGTGCACCACATCTCCCAGGGCACGCTTTCACATGTGGGTACTGAGCCTTGGCATGTATTTGGGCTTCACATGTTTTCTCTCCCCACTCTTCCTTCTCAGCATTTATTTAATGACTTTAAAATTACTTTGCCCAAATTTTATTAAAGTATCATGTTATAAAATCTTTCATAGTTGGATTTTTGGCATCTCATCACCGATCCCGCCACCAGGGTCCCCAAAGCCCCTCTTGTACCCCCCCAGTGCTCCCCACCCAGCCTGCCATATCTACGGCATCTTTCCAGCGTGGTGATTGCAGCGGGCGGACGTGTGGCTTGGATACTGAGCTCTATCATTCGGTGACCCCACTGAAATACCTGACCCCCCTTGATCCCTGCCCTGCTGCTCTTCCTCTTCCTCTTCTCCCCTTCCCTGTCACTCTATTTCTTTCCTTTTCCTCCCTATACTATGGGTTTGAGCAATATTATAGAAACAACCAGGAAACTATGAGCTTCTACCCAGATGCTGTAAGTCCTCTAATTGTGCAAGCGGTTCTTCATGCTGGAGCCAAACCCTGAGGGCAGGAAGGCAGCAGGTTCAGGTCACAGGCCCATGCCCCATGAGTGAGTGAGCGCATGGGTGAGTAGGGGAGGCAGTGAGTGAGGAGGAATGAATGAGTGTCGGAGAGAATAAGTGAGTGAGCGGGTGAGTGAATGGTATATGAAGAGTGAATGAGAAATGGGTTTGTGAGTGAATGAGTGAGTAAGAGAGTGAGTGAGTGAGTGAGTGAGTGAGTGAGTGAATGAGTGAGTAAGAGAGTGAGTGAGTGAGCGGGTGAGTGGCGGGTGAGCGCATGCCAGCAGGGACCCCTGTGCCCCGGAGGGCTGAGGCAGGCCCCACGGCCCCTGGACCTCAGCCCAGCCTGTTCTTGCTGTGCCTGGGCACTCCTTTTCCTACCTTGGGGTCCATGCAGACTCAGGCATTTTGCTGTCTCCGAGTCCAGCCTGCCCATCTGGCGAGCACTGGGGCCTCACCCAGGGGGCACCTGCCGTGCACATGCTGCAGCCCAGAGCCTGGGGACGTGGCACTTCCACGTTGACTGTAGGACCCCAATCCAAAATGCCACAGAGCTTGGGTCAGCGCAGGGGCTGTTGCCGCCCTGAACGTTTTGGGGAAGGCTGGGGGGAGGTGTTTGGGTCACATCCAGTAATGCGCAGGGCTGACCTCTGGCTCTGGGCACTCCTGGCGCGGCTCAGGGACGACTCTGAACCCGCTTTCCTCGTGCTCTCAGCAGCTGTGCAGGGGCCCTGCAGGTTGCTGGAGCTGGGACAGATACAGCAGGAGGAAAAGGTTTCCCAGGAGAGCGCCTCCCTGACCGGGTCCCACCACGGCCCTGCCGAACCCCTGGGCGTCAACGAGGCAGACAGAAAGTAGGTCTGCAGACCCCACGCCACCCCGTTCTGGGTGCGACCCCCCGCCTCACCCTCAGCGCCCGCCACCAGGCAGTACCTGGGTGCTGGGCCCACACCTGGCTCCTCCTCGGTGTCTCCGCGCCCCACAGAAGCCTCTTAAACCTGGAGATTCCTGCTCCGGGGAGTGGGCGCCGTGATGCCGCGCCTCGCCTCCTGGTCAGCAGATCGAGGCCGTGAGCCCGTCCTTTGCTCTCTTCTCCCCGAGCTGCCCACAGAGGGGTGCAGGCGCCAGGCAGCAAGGCAGAGCTGGGCACTGCCCACGGGGTGACCAGCCAGGACACTGCGGCCGCCTCTGCCGCTTTATTACTGGGATCCAGCTGGGTCAGGAGTGGGCTAGCCTCACTTCCCTCCGCTGTCCCGGATTCCGCCGATTTCATTTCTCTGACTTGTCCGGGCCCCACCCTCGCCACTTGGGCAACAGAGCAGAGGCGTCCCTGTGCTCACTGGGGCCCGTCCGTCTGCTGTGGTGGCCGACACCGCTGACAGATCGCGGGTTCCCACCGTGCCCAGCACTGGAGAGACGCACCCCTGGTCTCGGTGCTGACCTCGTCCCATGCACGGCCCCCGGGTCAGACTTCTGGGCGATCACCGCCACAGCCCACAGTTCAGGGTCTCTGGATGCTTCGGGCGGAGGCTGAGCACGTGGGCCATTACCAGGGGCGGTGCCTGGGTGTGGGGAGGCCCTGACCAGAGGCTCATGCCAGCTGGCCGAGTGCCGGGACCCTCCACCCCGGCTTCCTACAGTACCCTCAGCTTCGAGTACGGAAAGAAGATTCCAGAGACCCAGTGGGCCCCCCGGGGTTTGCCCACCCAGGGCAGCTGGAGAAGGGGGGCTTCTCCCAGAAACGCTGGGACAGACCCAGACAGAGCCTGGGGCACGGGGCTGCGAGGGGCCACTCACCAGCTTTACGGCCTTCCGGGAGCCTCTGGCCTGCTGACCACGCACAGCCAGCAAGAACATTCCTGGGTGACGTCAAGGCGCTGTAGGTCCCCTTCCTGGCCCGGAAGGGTGGGCCTCCTGGAGCAAGGGACGGAGAAGAGAGGCCAGCCGAGAGCCCCAGCGGGGGACGGAGAGGCCAGCCGAGAGCCCCAGCGAGAGGATGGAGAAGAGAGGCCAGCTGAGAGCCCCAGCGAGAGGGCGGAGAGGCCAGCCGAGAGCCCCAGCGAGGGACGGAGAAGAGAGGCCAGCCGAGAGCCCCAGCGAGCCATCAGCACAGAACACGCGGACGTCAGGCCCGCTGTCCTGTCAGAAGTCTCACCACGGAGCACAGAGGGACTCTGAGGGACAGCAGGGCAGGATCTGGGGTCAGAGGACCAGTGAGGGATGCCGCAGGGCGTGCCCTGGCTCCAGGCTTGGGTCAGGGTTTTCTGGAGAGAGGTGGGAGTGTCTGATCTGTCCCCAGCCAATGGGAAAGTTCTGAATCCAACACCTGCCGCCCCAGCCAATGGGAAGGCTCCGAATCCCACACCCGCTGCCCCAGCCAATGGGAAGGCTCCGAATCCCACACCCGCTGCCCCAGCCAATAGGAAGGCTCCGGATCCTGCCGTCCCAGCCAATGGGGAGGCCCCGAGTCCCGCACCCGCTGCTCCACCCCGCACTATGAAAATGATCTCTGGATGGGTCCTCGTTAGACTCTTCTAGAAGCGAGGCCCGGAGGGCTCAGTCGGATGCTCCCGACTGGGCCCTGGGCTCTCACCGAGCACACTGGTGGGCCTGGCGGCGTGGGCACAGCCGAGCGGCCGGGGCTGTCCGCACGACGGACTGGCAGGGGACCCCCGCAGCCCCCGAGCCCACCGCTGCTGGACGGCTCTGGGCGCGCCTGGCCCTGCACCTGCGCCTGGCGGTGGCCGCTGGGCTCGCGGACGCCTGCTCCAGCCCTGGGCAGAAGCCCCAGCCTTAGCTTCAGTCCCGGTTCGGTTCGGGTTCGGCATGAACTCATGAACTCGCCAGACCTCACCATTGTTTTTCTTCTCCGCAGGAGGGAGAGGGGCTGGCTCTGGGGAGGGTCTGCCCAGCAGCCCCTCGGACCCCCGCCCCTGGGAGCATCTGGGGCCGAATATCAAAGGAAACAGACTTTCTACCTTTTTGCCAACAATCCTGTCAGCAACATTTGTTTTCTATTTTCCTTCTTTTTTTTTTTTCATTAAATCACTTTTATAAACTCCTCAAAAGTTTCAGTTTATTCAGTGACAATTAGTTTACGGCATTTCTGAAGTGGATTTAGATTTGAGTGATAAAATTACAAGCCGAAATCGCAACCATGATGGAAAATCCTGGTTTGTGTTTGGCCTTCAAGACCACAACTGAAAGATCAGGCTCAGCTGCCAGGAGCAGGAAGCAGCCGCAATCACAGAACATTCCTGGCTGCGGGGAGGGTCCCGCCGGCTGGGTGGGGGCCGCCTCGCGCTGCCAGGGGGAAGCTCCTCCTGATGCCGACAGGTGGAAGCGGGGGTCTGCACCCCGAACCTGTGTCCTTCTCAGGCATCTCTGCTCAGCGATGGGGCCTTCTGGAGCTGCTTCCTGAGGCAGGATCCCAACAGGCCGTGGCGGCATTCTGGAAGCCTCGGAGCACAGCTGTCCCACGGCTGTCCCACGGCTGACCCACGGCTGTCCCACGGCTGTCCCACGGCTGTCCCATGGCTGTCCCACAGCTGTCCCACGGCTGTCCCACGGCTGACCCACGGCTGTCCCACGGCTGTCCCACGGCTGACCCACGGCTGTCCCACGGCTGTCCCACGGCTGACCCACGGCTGTCCCACGGCTGTCCCACGGCTGTCCCATGGCTGTCCCACAGCTGGAAGGTACATGCGACAGCTCCCCCAGAAGCCTCTTCCTCTACAGGTGAGACCCCAGCAACAGGCTGCCGGGGGCCCTGTGGCTCTGCTGCGCCCGACTCTGGGGAGGGCGGGACCCCTAGGGAGCCAGCAGGAGACCCTAGTCATGGGGTGCTGCAGGCGAGGGAGGGTACCCGGGAGGATGCCCGGCCTCCTCCCGGGGCTCAGGCTGCCCCACTGTCCACTGGGGGGGCCTTTCCCTGCCCCCTCTCCTGTCCCTGCCCACCTCACTCTCGGGTGAGCCCCAGCTCCCCACCTGCTCCTAGAGTCCCCTGAATCAGGCAGACCCCACCGTGATACGGACAGAAAGGCAAACCCACCCCCTGCCAAGCCGTGGGCTGGGTCACAGGGTCTAGAGCAAAGCACGTGAGACCCTGAAGCCTCCCAAGGCAGAGGCAAGGGCTGCCGGGCAGGGGCGGTCACTGCTGCAGCCATCAGGAGAGGGGACAGGAGGGATGGCAGCGAGGGAGGGGTGTGGGAAGGAGAGGAGGGAGGGAGGAGGGAGAGGGCTGGGGGGAGGGGAAGGGGGGAGGAGGGAGGAAAGGAAGAGAGAGGAGAGGAAGGGGGAGAGGGGGAGGGGAGAGGGGGGGGGAGGGGGAGGGGGAGGGACAAGTGAGCTGGGGAGCAGGCGGGTTGGGGTGCAGTGTCCAGCTCAGCATCTGACCAGCCTGAAGGACTCTGAGAGACTCTGCACGCTCTAAGGGGGCACCCGCAGCCGCATCGAGCAGCCTCAAGACTTGGGGGGTCCCTCGCAGCGGGTCTGTGCCAGGCCAGAGGCCACGGTGCTGGGCTCTGGGCTCACCCAGGTTCTGGGGCTCCCAGGGTTTGACAGGCGAGGGGGTGCCGCAGGGGGTCACGTGAGTCAGGCCTAACCCTCATTGTCCCTCCACCTGGGCGGTGAGGAACGGCACAGCCGATACGGCTTCTCTGCAGACGCAGGGCCTCACACTCACACACATGCACACACACGCACATGCTCACACACACATGCACACATGTACACACATATACACTCACACACATACACACACATACACACATATACACTCACACACACATGCTCACACACCGCACATGCTCACACACACATGCACACATGTACACACATATACACTCACACACATACACACACACGGACACACATATACACTCACACACATACACACACGGACACACATATACACTCAGACACACGCACATGCTCACACACATGCACACATACACACATATACACTCACACACATACACACACGGACACACATATACACTCAGACACACATATACACTCAGACACACGCACATGCTCACACACACGCACATGCTCACACACACATGCACACATGTACACACATATACACTCACACACACACACACGGACACACATATACACTCACACTCACACACATGCACACACACGCACATGCTCACACACACACGCACATGCTCACACACATATACACTCACACACACACACGCATACACACATGTACACTCAGACACACGCACATGCTCACACACACACCCGGCCTGAGCAGTATCCAGGGGGCCCTCCTGGTGAGGAACTCGCTTCCCTCTCAGAAGACACGGAAATGCAGCTCCTGAGACCAACAGAGGTGCCGGCGCCTGGCCTGGCCCAGAAGCAGGAGTCCGGCTCACTCAGGTCCAGCAGCAGGGGTGGCTGGACAACGGCTTCCAATCTGTTTATGAGGGGCCCCAGCACAGCCCAAGGGCCGTGATTGTCCTGCTGGAGGCCGCCCGAAGGGTCCCCAGGGTGTTAGGGGCCAGGCCCACCCCCAGCTCTGCTCCCGCTCTCTTGCTTGCTCGGGGCGGCTGTCCCGCAGGTGCAGAGAAAGTGTCCCGAGCTGCCTCCAGTCCAGGGGCTCGAGCCAACTCCTGCCCCTGCGCGTGTGGACGCTGACCTCTGTGCCCACCTCTCCCCACTCCCCTGAGACTTCCGTGGCCATGTTGGGGTCGGAGGTAGCAGAGGGAAGTCTAAAGTCAGGCTGGGGACACCCCAACAAGGGGGCTCGGAGGGAGGCGCAGACGGGGTGACTGCGGTGGCGGGGTGGGGCCAGTCAGCTGCAGGGACAGGCCTGTGGAGCCTCTGAGCAGCCCCACCCATCTGTTAGCAACAGTCGTCCATGCCCACGCCTGGACCCGCCGTGGCAGAGGGAGAGGCGGGGTCACAGGCGAGTCACAGGCGGGTCACAGGTGGGGTCACTGGTGGTGGGGGCAGAGGGGGGCTCCCGGGCGCCCTGTGGGGGCTGGAGGACCCTCGGGCACAGCTCACTCTCACAGACTCCAGCACGCCCAGCCCTGGCACCTTGCAGCCTGAGAGCACTGTCCTTAGAGCACAGCGCGCGGCTCGTAATCAGGCCAGAGACAGCCACTTCCTTGCTCCAGGCTCACGTCTGGCATCGGGCCTGGGAACAGCCCAGAGACCAGCCCAGAGCCCAGCAAGTGCCGCTGCTTTGGAGCAACTGAGGGAAGGCCGAGAAAGTGGCAAAGATTCAATCCTGCCCGTCTTGTAAGGGCCCGGGCCCATGTGGTGCCCGCCACTTCCAGGACATGAGGAAAATACGCCTTTGGCGTCCAGTGCACTGCTGAGGGGTCGTCGGGCTCCATGCAGGCCTGCTGGACCTGGAGGCCCGCTGTTGGGGTTTGACTGTTTCTCCCCCAAACAGTTACGGAAGGTTCCAGCCTCCTCAGGCTGCTGGAACTGGTCCACATGCCTCACTAGCATCGCCAAGCCCCTGCCTGGAAAGGTCTAGAATGACGCCCTTAAGTGGCCACTTTGGGGTGGGAGCCTCATCTACAGCCTCATCTCAGCGGGAGGAGAGACTGGCATCCGGCACAGGAAAAAGAATTTATAGGAAAAAGGATCTGCCCGGACTCCAGCCCCGGATCGCAGCCTCAGTCCCAGTGGACTGACAGCTCTGCAGCGGACTGTCCAGCGAACTGTCCAGCGGACTGTCCAGCGGACAAGCAGGTGTCTGACAGCCCTCTGCAGGGCGGGCGCGGGCCCCACCACATGCCCGCAAGCCCCTCACCGGCGGCCACACCTCACATTTCCCTTAGGAGGCGGGACTCGGGCTCCGCTGGTGTCCACTCTGCAGCGCGCAGCTGTGCGGGCAGGTCCGGGAGCCCAGGGCGCGGGTCCCTGGAGACCGAGTCCCGCTGTCCCAGGGAGAGTCGGGGACATTTGCAGGGCAGCTCGGGGCCTGTCTCGGCTTCCGCTGCCCTGTCGTTTCTTCAGTGGCCTTCGGCGGAGGCACTGCTGGTGGCTGTCCCGCGCTTCCCAAGAGCCCAGAGCGGACTGGCCTCTGCAGCCCTAACCTGGGCGCCGCACTGCTGGGCTGGGGGCGGCCCAGGGGGCCTCAGGCTCCGCAGGGAGAAACGGAACCCAGGAGGGGCACTGGGGCGACGCTCGCTCCGAGCAGCCTCGCCAGCGCCTTTCTGGAGTCCTGACCCGGTGTCCAGATGACGCCCGGCTGCTCCATAAATCAGCGCGTCTCTTTTAACGAGACGGGCAGCCCTGTGCCTATTTTTAAAAGTTTACGACCCGGGTCTGCGGGAAGGCAGGCGGCATGGCCCGGAGCCGGCAGAGCCAGGCGGGCTGGGGTTCCATCTGCCTGGGCCCATCCATCACGATAAGGAGGAGCGAGGCGTGGGCAAGCGGCCGGCACCGCGGCTCGATCCATTACCCAAAAAGGGGCTCGGGCCAAGCCGAGGGCGGGTGCCCTGGAGGCTCGGCCTGCGACACCACAGACACGAGCTGAGACGGACCAGCGCCCCAGCGCCCCAAACCCGGCTGCTGACCAAAGAACCCCCAACAAGAGCTTGTAAGGCAGAGATTCTTCCCTCGGGGTCCTGGACACCGGACGTCCTGAAACCCAGGTGCCGGCAAGGCGTGGCGAGGGCGGGCCTCGGGTGGGCGGGGCCCGAGGTGGGTGGGGCCACAGTGTGGGGCCTGCTGTGTGTCTGGGGGCCTAGTGTGGGAGGAGCCTGCTGAGTGGGTGGGGCCACGGTGTGGGCGGGGTCTGTGTGGGGGCGGGGCTTAGCCCCATGGTTCCACCCCAGCCTTTCCTGGAGTGGGTTCGCCCTTCTCTAAAGTACACCCCCAATGGATGTGGCCCAACCTCCCTCAAGACCCTGTCTGCCCTCAATCCGTGACAGTAGTAAAGGCCCGGCTCCAAACCGAGGCACCTTCATAGCCCCAGATGTGAGTCTGGGGTTCCTCCCAGCGTCAGGCTCTGCCCAGGGCCGGGCAGAGGGACTGGAGAATCCGGATGGGGTGTCTGGGCGGGACCTGATTGAGCCGGCCTGAGCGGACCCCTGGGGACCCCTAGCGCTGCCGTGCACGCCTGTGTCAGTGAGCGGGCCCCAGAGCCTTGCAGTGACCACGTCTCCAGGTGACAGTGCAGACAGGTCAGGCCCATCAATGTGCCGGAGGCGGAGGCACAGGGCAGCTGAGGACAGGATCGTGAGTCCTTGCAGAGTGGCCGGCAACAGGGCCTGAATGAGAACGGGTCCCCTGCAGGGTCCCCTTGGGACAGCCTCCAGCTGAGGATCAGAGCAAAGCTTTGGTCTTGATGGAAGCACAGGCGTTCCCAGGCCTTCCCAGGGCTGAACAGAACAGCAGGGCTGAATCACTGGCGATCCTGTCTGGTCCCATGCTTCCTTGGCTGCTGGCAAGTCCAGAGTAAATCTTCGTGTTTAATGACGGCACCTGACTCCTTCCAGGCTCCGGGAAATCGGTCAGGCTGAGTCTAAGCGCTTTCTGCTCGCCCAGAGCCACACGCTCCTGGCTCTTTGCTTTGTGCCCTGGTGGCTGAAGCACAGCGGGTCCCCGGCTGCTACCTGGGGCACACATGCTCAGGCAGACACACCCCGTCTTCGGGGCCAGGAGGCGCACTTCTATGGAGGAGGCCATTCCTTAGAATAGCGAGTGACAGGGCCGCAGAGACGGTGCCGCTGGGAAGGCAGTTTCCTGACACCCCACATGACCTGTGCCCCCAGGAGTGGCCCTGAGTGCAGAGCTGGGAGCAAGCCCTGAGCATTCCCAGAGATGGTCCAGAAATTTAGCACATGAATTACTCACTTGTCACTATCTCCTGCCTGAAGAACAGATAATTCTGTGGCGTTTTGTCCTCAGGAGCCTGTGGTCCAGAGGAAGGAGGTGTCGCTTAGAGTCATCATATAATCACAACAGCAAGAAGAAACGGCGTTTACGTAACAGAGGGGCACGAGACACAGAGACAGAGAGGGGAGAGAGGGAGAGAGGGAGAGGGAGAGGGAGAGGAGAGAGGAGAGAGAAAGGGAGAGAGGGAGAGAGAGCGGGAGGGAGAGCTCAGTTTGGGGGGCAAACACTGAGCGTGTCCCTTGGAGAGGGAGCCCCTTGGCGGGGGCAGAGATTTGGGGGCGGGGCGTGGAGCCTCCTGACCCCCTCAGGCCCCTCCACACCAGTCACTGCCCCTCACTATTTACCCTTTTCACTTCTGGCCCAAGGTGTAAAGTCACTTCAAATGCACCATCCTGGCACGGCCGTCTGAGCTTTTCTGAAGATGAAAGAGATTTTCCAGTCTTGAAGGTCCGCCCAGCCTGTGGGAACCCTGAAGGCTGACAGGGGTCACCGGTGGCCCCCGCCAAGTGCTTCGCGCAGACACTGGACAGATCACATGGCCCTTCGCCCTGCTGGCCCTTCTGCCCAGCAAGGCAGCGGCACAGGGAATCTCAGGGTGCTGGCTGGGTCCCGGGACAGGGGCAAGGATCTGGCCGCGTGTCCACTGCCTGCTCACCCCTTTCTAGAAGAACCAGCTAGAGCCCCCCCAAATGCGTCACTTCTGCTGGAAGAAAGCCCAGAGCAAAGCCGAACCTTGCCCAGGGCACGGGCCTGGACCCCATTGGGGGGTTCAGTCCCAGTGGGGGGTGCCTACCTCCCCACCCCCGCCAGCCTCTACCACAGAGCAGAGAGCAGCCGAGAAGGGCAAAGCAGGTTCCCCGGGCTCCTGCCCCCGTGGCCACCAGCGTGTGTGACGGCGCTGTCCTCAGCAGGGCCCAGTGGGTCAGCAGAGGGCTAGGGCATCGCTATGCGCATCTGTGCATGCACACGTACCTTTCCGTGTGTGTGTGTGCACGCCGCTTGTTCGCATGTGGGTGGGTGTCACGTGTGCGGGTGTGGGGTTGCGTGAGTGTGCCTTGAAGCCTCTCGCTCGTGCCCTCTGCCTCTCCCAACCCGCTCCCGGAGAGGGCGACACCCGGCCCTTGACAGGCATGTGGCTACGACCCGGTGACCTCTGTCCCCCAAACGCAAGACAAATCTCAGCATTCGCAGGGGCCTTCCCGGCCCTTCCTTATCTGACCTCCAGGCACCTTTCTGGGGCCGTGACCCGAGTACCTGGCCAGAGGAGGGGGCCCAGTGAGGCTGTAGATCACCCCCCAGGCGCGGTCTCCTTTGTATACCCCAGGCGGGAGGGAAATGGCAGGCGAGCAGATAACGCAGCGGAAGCCGCTTCTCTGGGCTTTCTCCTGGACGGAGCTGGCCACGGCCACCGCGCTGGGAGGGCCCCTTGGATGTCAGGGTCTATCAGGGGCGTGATGCGCCCTCGGGGCTGACAGTTGGGTGACAGGCAGACCCTGAGTGCAGTGGCGGGCGGGGCAGGGGTCCTCTGCACGCGGGGACAGCCTCGGGGGTGGTGTCAGGCCCTGCAGGGCCCAGCTGGCCCCGTGGGCCCGCAGGAGGAGGACGGGCGAAGACTTCGGTGTCCCGAGAAGCCCCTGCACCCCGCCTGCACCCCAGGCCCCACGGCCACGTGAAAGGACCTTCTCGCCTAAACGCAGGCGAGGGCGTCCAGGGAGTCCAGCACGGCCACACCGGCCACGCAGACACCAGCCCGTCTGCGGCCGCGGGCCGTCACGTGGCTCTCTCCAGCCAATGGGGTGCTCCGAGGCCGGTTGCTGGGAAACAGCTTCCCGCCCCTCCCTGGTGCTCGGGGTGCGCGGGGGGCACCCTCGGCCGCGCCCCACCCCTCGGACCCCAGCGTGGAGCGTCCAGCCTGTCCTGCCCCCGCGCTCTGCCACCAGCGCCTCGGGGCTCCCGGCGGTGTCCACTGGCTCTCGCCACCAGTCAAGCTCTGCCCACCGGCCAGGCTGCTGCTGCCCTCTGCGCCCGGCTCCTTCCGGGAGCAACAACTCGGGAAAACGCGCCCTGTGGCTGGCACGGAGGAAGCCTCGCGCCGTCTGGGGGCAGGCGTGACGGAGACCGAGGCCCCGGGCCCTCACGTGCCGACGCCAGCGCCGCGGCTCTGCACCCCCGTTGTTCTCGCTGGGGAGGGGAGCGCTGACACCCCCATAGCCGTGTCCTGCTCCGGCTGTTGGCTGGGGTGGGGGCTCAGGGCATCGGGCCTTGCCAGGGCCAGAGAAACCCTGTGCCCCTCTCACACTGCGCGCTTGCCTGGAACTCGCGGGCTCGACCTCTCGGTGCCCAGGGCTCAGGGCTCTGTCCCTATCCCGCAGGAGAGAAGGGGCACAAGCAGGGATCAGTGGGTCAGAGCGCCCGAGGGAGTCGGGAGAGGGATTTCTGCCGAATGGCGGGAAAGAAGGAAGTGTGGGTGGTGGTGGATGATGGATAAATGGACGGTGGTGGATGGATGGAGGGCGGCAGATGGATGGACGGACAGGGGTGGTGGGTGAATGGGTGGATAATGGATGGGTGATGGATGGAGGAGATAAGCGGTGATAAATGGATGGTGGTGGCGGTGGTCGGTGACGGATGGCGCTGGGAGGCGGTGGGCATTAGGCCCGGCCGGGCGGGAGGCAAGGAGCCGGCACCATCCTCTGCTCCAGGGGCACACGTGGGACCCAGCACTAGCTCAGTGGCATCTTGACTTGGCGTGGTGGGACAGCAGGGCACGCGGGGGGTGCCCAGATGCAGCTGCTCACCCTCGTGCCCTCAGCAGAGTGGCTGCTCCCGGCCTTCCACCCGCCACGCATGTGCCCAGGCACTGTGGAGAACCCGAGGCCGGGTGGCTCAGTGGGTGGGCACCACTTGTGGGCTGCACCCGGCCTTGGGGTGCCAACGCCTACACCCTCTTCTGCCTCCTTCATCTCCTTCCAGCCTGGCTCGGGGCGCCGGGGGTCTCCAGTCTGGCTTGGGGATGCTCTGCCCCACCGGGGCCCTGTGTGGCTCTTCCCCAGGCTGTCTGCTTGGCGGCTCTGAGAAGAAGCAGCTGGGGGGCCTTCTCGGCCACGACAGAGCCCCACGGAGACCCCCACGGCCTGACAGGGGAAGGCGGGTGCTGACGAACCCAGGCCTGGCACCCGAGTGTCGGGGCGTCGGGGCGGCGAGTGACGCGAGGCGGGGGCTGGGCGCAGCACATCCGTTCCCTGGAGCCGAGCGCCCCTCGGTCTCTGGGTGGTCCGGCCTGTCAGCCTCCTTCTCCCTCACCTCTCGCTGGGCCTCAGCCCACAGACGGGACGACCCCGCCCGCTAATCACTTAGCAACACAACAGCAGTAACAGTAATGGCCAGAGAGCAGGCGGGGCCCATGAGGACACAACGCTGAAGCGCCACGGGGCACGCGGGCATGTGGGCACCCTGCCCCTCACGCGGGCATGCGGGCACCCTGCCCCCTCACGTGGGCACACTGGCACCCTGCCCCTCACGCAGGCATGCGGGCACCCTGCCCCTTACGGGCACACTGGCACCCCTGCCCCTCACTCGGGCACCCTGCCCCTCACGCGGCACACTGGCACCCTGCCCCTCACGCAGGCATGCGGGCACCCCTGCCCCTTACGGGCACACTGGCACCCTGCCCCTCACTTTCGGGCACCCTGCCCCTCACGCGGGCACGCGGGCACCCTGCCCCTTACTATAGGTATGCGAGCGTCATGCTGCTCCTTACCGTGAGGCACACGTGGGTGACAGTGTCCTTTACCCTGGGTTGTGTGGGTCTCGCTGTCCCTCACTGCGGGTCACGTGTGTCGCGTTGTCCCTGCCTGTGTGTCCGTCACGCATGGTCACAGGCTCTTTGACACGCTGGCTGCTCTCCGTGCCCAGAGACGAGGCCACAGGCTGCACGTGGCTGAGCCCAGCCGCTGCTCCCACGCTCTCTCCTCCACACTCGGGGTGGGAGGACCACGGCCGTCCCACACCCGCCCTCCCAGGGGGCTGGGTATATATTGGGGGGCAGAGACAGGTTCCCAGAGGGCCCCGGAGACCCGGCACAGAGGGGCTTCTCTCAGCTTCTCTCCAGGTTCCCAGGACCTGTGAACCGCCGGTAGGAAACTGCCTGGCAGCGGCTTCCCAAGAGCAGGGCTGGGGCTGGGGCTGGGGGACGGGACCAATCAGTTTCCTGTAGGTTGCTGGGCCCCCGGCCTTGGGGGGTCTCAGGGAGACCAACTGGGTGCTCTGGAATGGCCCCTGGAAGCCGTAACAAGGTTCCTGGGGCCTGGTGCCTGGACGGGCCGGAGTCGGAGCCACGAGCTGACCCCACGAGCTGACCCCACGGTCCCTGCACCCAGCCCTGAGCATCCCCAGAGCAGCCCCTCGCTATTTCTGAATGAAGGCTCTGCTGCTCAGCTGCCCCTCCCAGCGCGAGAAGCACCCACAGACCCCAGGCCGGCACCCCAGCCCCTCTCCAGGCCCTCCCTGCACTCCTGTTTCCAGCACCTTCCTGCCCTTCCCGGAAGTGGAGCTTAGAGGCCACAGAAGCTGCTGGGGCTCCCGGCATGGCCCATTGCGGCGCCTCCAGACCCCAGGAAGAAGCCGCCACAGCTGTGCCCGTCCGTGCTCAGTGGCCGGAGGAAGGCCTGTGATAGGGTCACCGTGCACACAGCACCGTGGGTCAGGCCTGGTGCCGGCCTGGAGGCGGCGTCTCCCTGAGCAGACAGGAGCTGCTGCTTGCTGGGGAGACTGTGCCGTTCTAGAACCTTCTGGGGGCTCACCCCTGAGGTGGCTGGGAGGGCAGGGGGCAGGGCAGTGGCTCCGAGGGGGACTTAGGGCACTCCGGAGCTGGGGGCAGCCCCCAGGGCTACTGGGGCAGGAAGACCTCCAACCCCGGGAGACTCGGCCGGGCTCAGGGCCTGGGGCCTGTTTCCCTGCACACCCCCGCGGGCACCCGGCAGCATTATGCCCCTCCGTCCATTCCTGCCCCTCAGGGAGGGGGCCTCAGCCCCGGGGCCTCCCAACCGTCCCTCCCTGGACACGGGATGGAGGAAGGTCAGCTGGGGAATGGAGCACGGAGGCATGCGGCAGAGGGAGGAGGGGGGGGAGGGGGAGGAGGGGAGGGAGCAGGCGGGGGAGCCCCGAGGGTCAGCGCTGTCCTGCTGGGTCCCAGCGGTGACGCGAGCCCTTGAGGTGCCCGCGCGGTCGCTCCCTCCTCTCCGCTTCTGGCAGCAACTCTGATGAGCTCATGGGGCTGGACAAGGGAGCTGAGGTCTGGGTCCCAAGAAGGAGACTCAGGGTCCTGGAGGCCTGTGAGGGAGGGGACAGCAGGGGTCGAGGGGGGCCCGTCAGGGCTGCTGTCGGACAGCGACCCGGGCCCTCGGCTCTCGTGAACTTGATGTTTCTGGGCTCTTCAGGGCCTCTGGGTGAAGGTCAGGGTTCAGGGCCAGTGAGGCCTGAATCCTGGGTCCAGATCCAGTGAACAGGACAGGCCTGAAAGAGGCCGGTGGCCAGTGGTCCTCTGGAGGGGACCAGGTGCTTGCCATGACCTGCTGCGAAGGGGTCAGGTGTCAGGTGCTGGGGGGCAGCCTGGGCTGTCCACTGCACACACTGAGTGAGCTCTGTATGGTGAACCCCAAGGGCCGTGAGCAGCACAGCCTCGGGGGCTGCCCCTGACAGCAGATGCCTCTGGGCAGCAAAGAGCCGAGCACTGCTCTGAGGGTCCGGCCGAGCACTGCTCTGTGGGTCACAGCCGAGCACTGCTCTGTGGGTCCGGCCGAGCACTGCTCTGCGGGTCGTGGCGGAGCACTGCTCTGTGGATCCGGCCGGGCACTGCTCTGTGGGTCCGGCCGAGCACTGCTCTGTGGGTCACAGCCGAGCACTGCTCTGTGGGTCGGCCGAGCACTGCTCTGCGGGTCCGGCCGAGCACTGCTCTGTGGGTCGGCCGAGCACTGCTCTGTGGGTCGGCCAAGCACTGCTCTGTGGGTCTGGCCAAGCACTGCTCTGTGGGTCGCAGCAGCAGCTGAGCAGGAAGAGGGGATGAAACGCACAAACACAGAGAGACACGCAGGAACATGTGCACACGGAGACACTGTACAGACACACAGAGACCGCATACACACACACACACACCATCCACACATACACATGAACTTCTATAGACACGCACACATGGGCATGTGGAGATGTTCCTCATCACCGTGTTCACACAGACATGATCTGCACACGCACACACACATACACGGATGCAGACACATGAGAGAAACCGTGATTCCTGTTTCCAGGCCACGGGGCCACAGCCGTCCAGGAAGGCCGTGACCCTCTTTGACCCTCTGTTGGCCCACTTGCTCGTGTTTGTGGGGAGAACGGGGGAGCTTGGAGGCTGCAGAGAAATTTCCGTCCTGGGGAAGAGAGAGAGAGAACGGTCGGAGCCAGACAGGCTGATGAGAAACAGCCACATGAGAAGGGCGGGGAGCAGCGGGGCCGAGCCAGGGCCGGGGTGCCCCTCCCTCGGGCTGGGGCTCTGCACAGGACCACGACATGTTTGACTTAGTGTCCAAAATCCAACAGACTGTGCTGCTCAAGGCCGGAAGCCACAGGCAGGCAGGACAGGGCCGAGCTGGATCCCAACAGTGTCCACATGTGTGTGGACCCCAGGGGCCCTAGTGCGGCATCGATGATGGTGAGAACAAAGGTGTGACCCGGAAGTGAAGCGGACCGTGAGCCTGCCCGACAGGCATAACCTGCAGCACCCGCCATCAGAGAGCCCCTCGGGGCGAGGCGTGGTACGATCGCCCTGGCAGGTGATTCCCTCCACGCACACGCCAGCCCCCTTCCTCTCCTTCCTGCTCACCACCGTCACCATTGCCACCATCACCTCCATCATCACCATCATCATCACCATCACCACCATCATCACCTCCATCACCATCACCTCCATCACCATCGTCACCATCATCACCTCCATCACCATTGTCACCATCATCACCTCCATCACCATTGTCACCATCATCACCTCCATCACCATCACCTCCATCACCATCACCACCATCACCATCATCACCATCATCACCTCCATCACCACCATCACCACCATCACCATCATCACCATCATTACCTCCATCACCATCATCACCTCCATCACCATCATCACCTCCATCACCACCATCACCATCATCACCACCATCACCTTCATCACCTCTATCGCCATCACCACCATCGTCACCTCCATCACCATCACCTCCATCATCACCTCCATCACCATCACCTCCATCACCATCATCACCTCCATCACCATCACCTCCATCACCATCATCACCTCCATCACCATCACCTCCATCACCACCATCACCATCATCACCACCATCACCTTCATCACCATCATCACCTACATCACCATCATCACCTCCATCGCCATCACCACCATCATCACCTCCATCACCATCACCTCCATCACCACCATCACCTCCATCACCATCGTCACCATCATCACCTCCATCACCGTCACCTCCATCACCATCACCTCCATCACCATCACCTCCATCACCACCATCAGTATCTCGCATCACTAGTGTCACAGCTAGCACTACAGTTACCACCATCACCATCATCACTATTTTCACCATCATTATCACTACCAATGTCCTCTGGTCTACCCAGCCTCACGCAGTGGTCACTCAGCAGGGACAGCACAGCTTTCTGAGAAACTTCCTCTCTGAGCCCTGCAGAACCGGGTGCACCGTCCACCCTGCCACCTGCTTCTGTCTGTCCCTTCTGCCGCGCCTGGAGGTCCTGTTTCCTAGCCATGCACCGTCACCAAGATCCGGGCTTCAGTGGCTGCAAGTTCTTGGTCTCTTCACATGTGGCTCTCGGTGAAATCCACCACCAGGGAATTAGAAGGCACTAGCAGTCCCGGGGCGAGCTCTCGCGGGAGCGTCGGACCAGAAGGTGAAGCCTCTACTCCTGCCCGGCCCCTTCCGGGTGGGTTCTGTGCCCGACCGACGGGCTCTTCTCCTGCTGCTCCTGCCGGAAACGACATGACAAAAGCCGGAAGGGACATCAGAGGCACGGACTTGGCCGCCACTGTCCAGTGAAGTTACTGTCAGAGTTCAAAGGAAGGCTGGGCGGGGGCGGCCACAGGTCAGGCTGCCTTGGCCACGGGCTTCCTGGTGCGTGCGTGTATGCGGTTTGTGTGTATGTGGGGGGGTGGCGTGTGCCTCTGTGTGTGTGTGTGTGTGGTATGTATGTGCGGTGTGTATAAGTGGTGTGTGTGTGGTTTGTGTGTGTATGTATGTGGGGGGTGGGGTGTGTGTGTGCCTGTGCGATGCGTATGTGCGGTGTGTGTGTGTTTGTGTGCCTGTGTGTGGTACGTATGTGTGGTGTGTGTGTTTTGTGTGTGTGTGCCTGTGTGTGCGTATGTGCAGTGTGTGTGTTTGTGTGTGTGTGCCTGTGTGTGGTAATGCGTATGTCGGGTGTGTGCTTATGTGTGTGCCTGTGTGTGAGTGCGTATGTGCGGTGTGTGTGTTTGTGTGTGTGTGCCTGTGTGTAATGCGTATGTCGGGGTGTGTGTGCTTATGTGTGTGCCTGTGTGTGGATGCGTATGTGCGGTGTGTGTGTGTGTTTGTGTGTCTGTGTGTGCCGCGCATGTGTGTGCGGTAGGGGCCGCTGCACAGCACGGCTCTGGATCTGCGTGTGCCTGCCCAGCTCAGCAGGTCCGTATGGACCCGCGGTCCTCGCTGGCCCTCACCCTGCTGATGGCCCCTGGAGCGAAGGAGCACAGAGGTGGCCGGCAGCTTCTCGGGCTGCACTGCGTGGGTTTCAGGACGGACAGGAGGTGCCCTGCAGCCTGGCTCTGTCAGAAGCCCCTGGGCTACAGACCTGCCAGCTCAGATGAGACTGGATGGGAGGTGAGCGCACGGCCCCGCCTGGAGACACAGCCCAGTCATGTGCTCACGCCAGATACCCGAGGGGTCTGGGCACCACGGCTTGGACGGTCAGGGCCGGGGCTAAAGCACCCATGGAGCCGCCATCCTGTGCGGAAAGGCCAGGCAGCCTAGCATGGAGCCGCCATCCTGTGCACGGAAAGACCAGGCAGCCCTAGCATGGAGCCGCCATCCTGTGCGGAAAGGCCAGGCAGCCTAGCATGGAGCCGCCATCCTGTGCACGGAAGACCAGGCAGCCTAGCATGGAGCTGGACACTTTGGCCACTTCCCTGGCAGGGGATGCTCTCGAGGCTGGGGAGAAGATGACCGGGGGCCCCGAGGCCCGGTCACTCATTGCCTACATGTCCTTCCATCTTGCTGGGCCCGGGTCTGCTCTGACACAAGTTAGGGAGGGCCGGGTGCCCACCCCCAACACATACTCAGGCACAGTCGGGAAGTAGCTACAGCACAGACATGCCGCTGTGGGCCCTCCCAGGACTCCCTCACCCCTGCAGCTGTGAGGCCACTCTGCTCTTCCCAGGACTCCCTCACCCCTGCAGCTGTGGGGCCACTCTGCTCTTCCCAGGACTCCCTCACCCCTGCAGCTGTGAGGCCACTCTGCTCTTCCCAGGACTCCCTCACTCCTGCAGCTGTGGGGCCACTCTGCTCTTCCTGCAGCTACTCAGCCCACTCTGCTCTTCCCAGGTCTCCCTCACCCCTGCAGCTGTGAGGCCCACTCTGCTCTTCCCAGGACTCCCTCACCCCTGCAGCTGTGAGGCCACTCTGCTCTTCCTGCAGCTACTCAGCCCACTCTGCTCTTCCCAGGACTCCCTCACCTCTGCAGCTACTCAGCCCACTCTGCTCTTCCCAGGACTCCCTCACCCCTGCAGCTGCTCGGCCCACAGTGCTCTCCTCTGGAAGGCTGATTCGGGGTGAGCAGGGGTGTGGAGTGGCCCTAGTATGGAGTCTGGGGATGTGGAGCAGGAGCCTCTCCAGTGGCCTCCCTGCAAAGGTGCTGAACTCGCTGGTCACACAGAGCAGTGGCCAAAAGGAGAGGCCCGAGCCACAGAGTCCCACGGCGCGGTCACCCACCACTCTGAACCAAAGAGTGTCTAAGGACATCAGCCCCTTAGTTCTTGGTGAGTGGAGGATTCTTCAAGATTTTTAATCTCCCAGGAAGGAATTTTAGTTGAGGGCAGAAGGTCCCAGGGATGACCATACACCAGACACATCTGGAAATCTTTTCTCTAAGGTCACCTCACCCGCCACAGAGCGAGTGCATAAGAACCGCAGCAGTAATGGAGGTGATGATGGTGGTGGTGATGGAGGGATGATGGTGGTGGAGGTGATGGAGGGGATGATGGTTGTGGAGGTGATGGAGGGGATGATGGTGGTGGAGGTGATGGAGGGATGATGGTGGAGGTGATGGAGGGATGATGGTGGAGGTGATGGAGGGGATATGGTTGTGGAGGTGATGGAGGGGATGATGGTGGTGGAGGTGATGGAGGGGATGATGGTGGAGGGATGATGGTGGTGGAGGTGATG
This sequence comes from Cryptotis parvus, assembly GCA_021461705.1. Lineage (NCBI taxonomy): Eukaryota > Metazoa > Chordata > Mammalia > Eulipotyphla > Soricidae > Cryptotis > Cryptotis parvus. Next base: position 34,961 of record JAJIBD010003778.1, on the reverse strand, counting down.
GAGGGATGATGGTTGTGGAGGTGATGGAGTGGATGATGGTGGTGGAGGTGATGGAGGGGATGATGGTGGAGGTGATGGAGGGGATGATGGTGGAGGTGATGGAGGGGATATGGTTGTGGAGGTGATGGAGGGGATGATGGTGGTGGAGGTGATGGAGGGGATGATGGTGGAGGGATGATGGTGGTGGAGGTGATGGAGGGGATGATGGTGGTGGAGGTGATGGAGGGGATGATGGTGGTGGAGGTGATGGGGGGATGATGGTGGTGGAGGTGATGGAGGGGATGATGGTGGTGGAGGTGATGGAGGGGATGATGGTGGTGGAGGTGATGGAGGGCACGGAGGGATCGAGGGGGGATGGTGGTGGGGGTGCTGATGGGGCAGCTGCAAGGTTCGCCCCCTCTCCCGCCGCCTTCCGCACCTCCCTTGGCTCCCCCCCCGGGCTACGTGCCAAGCACCTCCCCAAGAGACCTCCTCCTCCATCACGCCCACTCAGCAGCCCACCGGATTTCCACTGCACGGTTCCTTGCGTCTCTAATTCCGGTCAGACCCCACATGACCCGGCCTCCCACCACACTGCTTGCGACCCTTGGAACCACAGGTTACCTCAGAGCTATCCTACCTAGCGAGGGCCTGGGGCGGGCAGGGTGTGTCGCAGACAGCTCAGGCTGCGGTGGCGAGCTCTGGGAGGGCCAGTCAGGTGGGTCCTTCCTGACCTCGGGTATTTGCATCAAGTGGGCTGCAGGGAAGTGTGGCCGCTGGACTCAATGGGGCTTCGTCCCCTGGTCTCTAGCTCAGCCCAGGCTCCCCAGAGCACTGTGTGGGTGCTCTCAGCTGGCACAGTGCTGGGGCCATGCCACATGCCCTCACGCCCACCAGGAATGGCCTGATGCGGCCACCTACACTCTGAAGGGGCTCCCGGGGCGTCGGTGTGCCGGCAGGGCACGGCGCCAGCAGTCATGTGCCACAGGGTCCTGTGCCAGGACACCCCAAAGACACTCGGGTTTAGGACACGGGGGAGAGGAGCTGCCACTCTCACAGGGAGGCTCACGGTTATATCCCAACCCCTCCTCAGGGGCAGAGGATGGGTCTCTCCCAGGACAGCGAGGTTGGCTTGCTGCTCAGCTCGCAAAGCCTAGATCCAGCCAGACCTGAAGCCGACCTGCACCAGAACAATCAGGTCCCGGAGCCTGTCTTCCCTCCCTGCCCCCTTCCTGGCCCAGGCAAGCTGGCCTGTCCATTCTGCTCAGGCTCAGACTCTGAGGCTTCTTCCAAGCCCCTGAAGCTCAGGCGGCTGCAGGGACCAGCCATGCCCCCTCCCTCCCCGCCTGGGTCCTGCAGGGGCTCATGATAAAGGGGCAGCGGGTCCTTGGGGGAAATGCGAGGCCTCGCCCCCTTCCCCTTCCTGCCTAATTAAGGCCGAGGCCCATGGACGGCCGGACACCAACCATGTGTGCTATCAGTCGGGAGAGCCGCCAGGCCCGCTGGGAGCACAGGCCGAGCCTGGGGCGGGGGCGCCCGAGACCTTTGTCCCACTGACAAAGCCCCTCACCCCCTGGCTCCGCCGTGGGCAGCTGGAGGAAGCCCTGAGCCTGGCTGTGCCCCCAGCCTCAGCACCCCCAGAGGCCGACTGGGCCAGGCAGGGCCCTGCCAGGACCCTGGAGCTGAGCACAGTGGGGAGGAAGGGCCCGATCCAGCCGCACCCCGCCTAGATCCAGCTCGGACGTTTGCTGGCAGCTGAGAGGGAACAGGCTGGGCCTCAGTTTCCCTGTGATGCGAGTGTGTGGTCAGTATCGTGTGTTTCCGAGGAGCAGGACAAGACCCCGCACCACCCCAGACTATCCCATGACAGGCGACATGGGGAGCACTCAGAGACTAAAGAGAGAGGAGCAGGGACAGGGGAGGAGGAGGACAGGACCAGGGGGTGGTGGACAGCAGGCAGGGAGGACAGTGAGTGTGAAGCAGCTGCAGAGCCCCTGGGGGCACTGGACTGTGCCAACAGCAGCTGTGGGGTCTCCGGGTGCTCATTGCTGGGGTTATGGCCGTCCCCATACAGTTACCAGTGGGGAAACCTCGGAGGGGCCCAGCTCAGACCCACTGGGCAGTGCTCCCCACAGGCAATACCCCGTGGGCCCTGGGCCCATGGGGTTGGGGCTAGGAGCCTTGGGGCCAGCGGAACTTTCTGTGGGTCAGCTTAGAGCTCTTCTCGGGTGCTGAGAATTTCCCCGGAAAAGGGGTGAGCCCTGATGTGTCTGGGACCCAGGCAGTGACTCAGCGGATGGATCTGAGCCTAGGGGCTAAGCCGGGGACCCTCATCTGTTCACAGCCACCCAGATGGGGCAGCTCTGACAGTCCCTCCCCGCCTTCCTCCCATCCACCCAGACTCTCCATAAGGGGGTGCTCAGGCTCTCAACTGCTCCCATGGGCTCCCGAGGCCGGAGGGGCTGTGCAGACAGCAGGCTGGGGGTGGCCAGACGCTTGCCACGACGGTCCCCCACTGTGAGCATCCGGGCTCGAGCCCCCGCTGGCCCTGTCCACACCCTCCCTCCACACGCCTCCAGCTGGCTCGTAGCACACCAGCAGCCTGAACCCCACGTCCCCACAGTCACCTGCTGGGGAGCCTGGGGGGGGGGTCGCGTCTGGCTCCCAGGCCCCAGCTGGCGGGCGTCAGAATAATACACACTCGGGTGACGGATGGGGCTGTGCAGCCACGCCGGGGAAACCGCATCCACAGGCACATTACCTTCTGCTGGGAAAGCGCGACCGACGGAGCCACACACCTGCCCCGCCCGCAGGCCCCGGCTGCTTCCCGCTCCGGATGTCCTGGACCGGCTCACGGCCTTCCTGGGGTCGGGGGAACAGCCTCTCCCCAACTTTTCTTCCCTCAGCTGCACCAGGGTCTCCTTCCAGAACGCCACCCGCTGGCCCAGCACCCTGGCCCCCACAGCCAGCAGCTGATGTCCTCAGCCCTGTCGTAAGCCACCTGTGTACAGGACTCGTGCCTGGGGTGGGCATGGTGGGGCAGGGCTGACCCTTCCTGGCTGAGGCTGTGGGCCTGTGGGCCCTGGCGCTGAGGGGTGCTTGGGGACTCAGCTGGCTGTGGCCACCTCACTGCTCCCGAGGGCAGTGTCCTGCGCCCAGACCAGGGCGGCCAAGAGCTCTGCTCTCCCAGAGTGGTGGGGCTGACCCAGGAACCCCAGGCATGGAGCCGCAGGGAGGCCCAAGCCGGCGGGCACTAGTGGGCAGGCAGGGGGCCAGTAGGTGCCTGGACGACAGGCTAGTAACAGCCGGGAGAGGGCAGGGTGCCCTGAACCCCCGGAATGGACCCCCAGGAGCCCCCAAGGGAGAGAGGTGGAGACGCGGGCGGCGCTGCTCCAGCCCCAGGAAGGGTCGCCCTGCTCGCGGCCACTCTCCCATGCGCTCAGGGGCCATCTAGGGCAGCCCGCTCAGCCAAGCACAGAGAAGGGTGAGGGAGCTGTTAGGGTCTGCTAGACACGGCGGCACCCCAAGCTCAGAGCTTCCCAGGCTGCTGGGGGTGTGCGGGAGAAGGCGGAGGTTCTGTTGGCTGCTGTGGGTGCAGAAAGGGCTGCCCAGCAGTCTCCACGCATCCAGGACGGCCCCGCCCACCACCCGCCCCGCCCACCAGAATTCCCCGCCCACCAGGAGCCCCGCCCACCAGGAGGCCCTGTCACCAGGAAGCCCCGCCCACCAGGAGCCCCGCCCACCAGGAGGCCCTGTCCACCAGGAAGCCCCTCCCACCAGAAGGCCCCGCCCACAGCACCCCCGTGCTTCTGCTCCGCCCCTCGGACCTCGCCCACGAGTTCTGGCCTCCCCAAGAGGCCCTGACCGTGTCCTGCTCCTGGCCACCGCGGCCACTCAGGGGGCTTCCGCATGAGTCCCCAGTTGCTCGAGCACACATGTGTGGACTGTGCTTGGGGCACCAGGTGTCCAGCATTCAGCACTGAGCCAGGCAGCACTGTGAGCTGGGGGCTGGGGCGCCAGACACACCCAGCTGCGCTTCTGAGCGGCCTCCCGACCCTAAGCCCCACCTGGTTGGGGCTGTCTCTAGCACCTTAAATCCTGCCCTGGCCCCCAAGTGAGAAGGCCAGCGGGGTTCTAGCACCGCCCCTCGGGGCTCTGCACTGCCCTTTCTCCCCACCGCGGCGGCGCCCGCGGTCTGGCTGGGACCAGGCCGCATCAACAGCAAAGGGAGCTGAGCGGGAGCCTTGGGGGGCTTCCTGGAGGAGACGGTGTTTCCAGGTGGGAGGCTGGGAAGGCAGGGCCGTGGGCACAGTGTCGAGGGAACGCAACCCCCAGGAAGGACGTGTGCACTGCTGAGCCCGGAGAGCCGAGTGGGGCGAAGGCGCCAGGAAGGAGAAGGGTCATTCTCAGCTGCCCAGGGCAGGGCACCAGGAGCGGCTCGCGGGAGCCTGGCTCAGTGGCATTTGGGGTCGCCAGCTCCTGGGGCGTTTTGAGTGTGAAATCCCGTTTGTGCGGGAGGTGGGAACTGCTCTGAGCAGGCATTTATCCCCAGCCCAAAATAGGTCCCGTCCTGCAGGGCGGTGGTGGAGCCCTTGAACCCTATTTCACACCGCCGGGCGCCCTCCTCGCCCCTGCCCAGCACAGGGAGCTCCGGCCCGACTTTCTCTTCTACTTTTGCGGTGTTTGGTTTGGCAGGGGCTGCTGGGATTGGCCGGGAAGCCCCGGAGTTATTTGGAACTGCTGAAGAGCTGGTCATTGGCTTCTAACAAATTCGCATTCCTGTGCACGGCTCTGGGCTAGCCTGAAAGGAGGCTTATTCACCAGGCGGGTGGGGGCCGGTGCTGGCTCGCCCTCCTCAGCCCGTCCGTGTAATCAATCATGGAAATAGCAACTAATCTCCAAGGAACAACGGCGTGGTGTCCTGTGGTGGGCCCCAGCCCAGCCGTGCTCGGGGCACGAGGGGTGCCTGTGCAAAGGCCAAAACCCGTGTGCCCCCACCTCCAATGCTGGCGCAAGGAGGCCGGGGGTACCTGCGAGGTGACGAACACCCCCTCTGGAAGGCTTCCCGGGACCCCTGTCACCTTTGGCCTCGGTGGGCCAGCCTGCCTCAGGTGCTCCCGGGGAGTCTGGGCTGCTGACTCAGAGGTTCCAGCCGTGGGGGGCTGGTTCTTCTCCCAGGGGCTGGTCCTCACAATTCTCGCCTAGAGCCAGAGACCCGACTTCCTTCTCCCTTGTGCTGGTCTTTGACGGGGCCATTTCTGGTGGCTTCCTGGTGAGACGTGACTGGCCCAGAGCACAGTCAGGGAATTGGGGGCAACACCCGGCCACCAGGAGATTGCGCGGTCCCTGTGTGACCCTGAGGGAGCCGCCCGCTGTCCTGGGGCCTCCGGGCCCAGCCCCTCCCCCACCCCCATCCCGCAGGTCCTGGGACAGTGCCTGGTGCAGGCCACGGCTCCGCGCAGGCTCGGGCGAGTCGGTGCCCGGGAAGGCCTGGCGTTCCCTGGGCACAACTCCGCTGCATCATGCAGCTGGTTCCCAGAGACCCAGCAGGGCCCCGTGGGGTTGCACGCAGGTTCCGCGAGGCACGCGGCCCGGAGAAGCAGGGGCTCATTTGCTCACAGAGCCCGGGAGATGCAGGAAGTGGCTGTGGGAACGCACTTCCTGCCACAGCGACCGGAGCCGCGGGCTGGTGGCTTCTGTGCCCGCAGCGCAGAGCCAGTGGCCAGGCCCTTCCTCCCAGTGTCCCAGCCTGGGGCTGCTGGCCGGTCCTGCACGATGCGACCTACAGGGCGGGCCTTCCCAGCATGCTCGGCACTCCACCCTTCGGGCACCCTGGCGCCCTCAGAGATCTGGGAGCCCCTGGACCTTGTCCTTCCATGGCCCTGAGCTCTGAGCCGGCGAGGCACATCAGGGTCTGGGTGCCAGCACCCAGGCCTTGACGGAGCTGTCAGCCTCCTGGCGCCCCAGAGACACGGGGTGTGTTTGGGGGTGAGGGGGCATTTTGCGCCAGGCTAAGGAGGAAGACGGCCTGCAAAGGGCCTGGCCCCATCCCACAGGGCTCTTGATTAGCCACTCTGATGGCCGCCAGTGACCCGCTGGACGCTCCCACAGCCCCGCCCTCCACCCCCATCTGCATTCCGGGCCCAGACGTTTGGCGGTGGCCCCGGGAATGGCGTGTGCTGTTGGACGCCCTGGCGGCGCGTTACAAAGTGCAGACACCTCCTCGGAGCAGGGCCAGGCACTCCCCGAGGGCGGGGGCTGCTGGTTCTCCCCTCATGAGCACTGGAGCGGGCACCACTTCCGGGATTTCGCCTGCGTGTACACGGGTCAGCTGCCCCGGTGCCTCACAGCCTACCTCAGGGCCGGTCCAGCAGGGACAGCAGCAGAGAAGTCCTGACCACACTGTGGACACGGGACCCAGAGCCTGTCTCCAGGCCACTTTGTACATGCCCATTCAAATGAACACATCCGAACTCCAAAGGGGGCGGCGGACGGAGATTTCAGGGTGCAGGAGACCAGCCACGTCTAGACTCAGGCAGCCCTGGACCGCGGGAGCCGACACTCCAGAATGCAACCGTCTATCGCAGCTCCCGGGACCCCCAGAATGCAACCGTCTAATGCAGCTCCCGGGACCCCACATCTTCGGGCTTCCCTGCTCTCGGGGACCCGCCTCCTCTGCTCTGGGCAGTGCCCTCCCTCTCCACCCGGCTCAGAGCTAGTTTCCCAGGCGACCCCTGTTCTAATGCCAGCAGGTGTCAGTTACAAGAACCGGGGCCAGGGGCCTCTGGGCTCAGGGACACCCTTTGGGCTACAGGTGAGGTGAGCAATGACAACTGGAAGCAACTGTGCGTTCGGGGCGTTCTCGTGGTCAGACACCAGAGGTCACTCAAAGGTGGAGCATGTCACCTCGGGGTACAAACTGGTTCTCATGAAATGCTCCACGTGACTCATGAGGCCGACATGTGAGCACACGGGGAGGCACGGCGTGTTCTCGTGCAAGAGATACAGAACATGTGAGTCATTCAGGGTAAGACCTAGAATGTGCAAAATGCAGCATGTGACTATGTGAGAGCACAGAATAAGATCACATGACATGTGGTGTGTACATATGTGCTGGGTTGCGTGACTGTGTGCTATCACTTGTATCACTTGTCTTCCCATTGTTCCATCGATTTGCTCGGCGGGCACCAGTAACGTCTCCATACGTCCTGTCACATGCTAGTGTAGCCCAAGGACATCTGCTCGCTCCAGGAACACAAAGAGCCTCAAACCATCCCATCAGGTCATGGGAATGAGGTAGCTGGCCAGGTTCATCAATAAAGGCTGGATTTAGAGATGACTACAAGAGTATGCTACCTGCAAGGCAGAGCCTGGCAAGCTACCCGTGTCGTATTTGATATGCCAAATACCAGTAACAATTATAGACCTCATTCCCATGACCTGATGGAATGGTTTTGAGGCTCTTTATGTTCCTGTAGCAAGCAGGAGCCCTTGGGCTCTACTTGCATGAGACAGGACATATGGAGATGTTACTGGTACCCACTTGAGCAAATCGATGATGAACAGGAAGACAGCGATACATGATGTAAAGTATATGGTATTGTGCATGAGGTGACCCTGTGTCATGTATGAGGTATGACATGATATGTAAGGTACGTGTAATCACATGTGGAATGAACTTGTGTTATATATAAGGTTCATGTGATATATGTGAGGTATATAGGATCATGCATGAGGTATGTATGAGGTATGGCATATGATATATATGAAGTACTATGATCATGTGTGATACTGTCATGTATGAGGTATGTGTGCTATGTATGACATGTGATGTGCGTGAAATACATGATCATGCATGAAGTGACCCTTTATGTTTGAGGTACATGTGTATGTGTGGGCATGACATAGGACCACGTGTGACGGGCAGCTTGTGAAGCATGTTCTTCCTCAGCCAATGCAGGTGCGTGTGAGACTGACCGGCAGTGGGTCCGACGTGCCTCTAACTTGTCTCTGGGCCCTGGACTCTGACTCCCGTGTGGCCCTGGCGGTGGTGCTGCCCGCTTCCGTGGGCCAGGGGCAGCCTCTGCCCACACCCGCTCACAGCCCCTCCCTTCCAGCCCGGCCCCCCAGGCTCATCTCGGGTCTGTTCTCAGGCTGAGCGCCCGCATCCTCCATCCGTGTTTGATCCTGAGAGCGTTTCTCTCTGTGCCGCGGGAAGTGTGGGGGGCCGCGGCTCCCGGGGAGGGCGCTCGGGCAGGAACTGCTTTCAAAGACTTGGCAGTTGGCAGGCCCAGCCTTCACCTTGCTGTGGATTTCCTGTGACGACAGAGGCCGAGAGGCCGAACAATGGCCCTGCCCACAGCCGGGGCCTGACCTCGCGCCGCCCGGGAGTCGCGGCAAAGCCGCCAAGCCAGGGCTGAGCCAGAACTTCCGACCCCTCGGAACAATCACAGAGCGGCTGGCCAGGGCTCACGGGGGGGCTATACGGGCGCTGCAAGGCACCTAGAGGACAGGACGGGGGTGGGCAAGCTGGACTTTGGTCCCATGGTGTGGACCCCGCCTTGTCTGAGACAAGCTGAGGTCCCGTCTCATGGGACCCGAAGGGAGTCTCACAGAAGAGGCCGGGGTCGGGACGAAGCAGGGGACCTGAACTGGTCCGCAAGGCCACGACCTCACTTGGGGTTCGGGGCAGGAAGAAGAAGCCCCAGCACAGCTGGGACGCCAGGCCCGACCAAGCTCAGGCTTTGCTGGACTCAGGCCCGACCAAGCTCAGGCTTTGCTGGACTCAGGCCCGACCAAGCTCAGGCTTTGCTGGACTCAGGCCCGGCCAAGCTCAGGCTTTGCTGGGCGCCAGGCCCGGCCAAGCTCAGGCTTTGCTGATGGGGTGGGCTTGGGGCGGCTCCGGCAACAACACCTCAACAGCAGCTGCGCTTCTGCAGTCTCTGCTCGGACACCGGAGGGGACACGTGGCGTGAGGACCCCAGCAGCACCAGGGCGGCAGCCGCCTGCAGATCCCAAGGCTGCGGGGGAAACCAGCCAGGCCAGGCGAGAGGAGCAAGTGCTTCAAGTGGGGGACCCAGCCCCACGGCCACAGGCCCAGGCCACAGGCACAGGCAGTGACCAGCAGGGCTGCAGGTCCCGCCTTCATCTGCCCAGAGGGTAACAGCGTCACTGCGCGTGTCTGCCCTCAGGAAGCCACGGCGAAAGGGGCGTGGAGCCGCCGTTCGGGTTGGTGGCTCTCCTGTCACCACCGCAGATTCCCAAGCGCCCCTGCGGAGCCCGGAAGTGCCCGCGGGTGGAGACGGGACTCTGGGTGCCCTGGGAGCGAGGCCCCATCCGCCTCAGGTTGGAGCAGCTCAGGTGTGGCCCCGCCCTTTCTCCAGTCGGCCCCGCCCCTTCTCCAATCAGCCCCACCCCTTCTCCATCCAGCCCCGCCCCTTCTCCAATCAGTCCCGCCCCTTCTCCAATCAGTCCGCCCCTTCTCCAGTAGGCCCCACCTCTTCTCATTCAATGGGCCCCGCCCTTTCTTCTCCGAGGCCCCACCTTCCTTTCAATCATTGGCCATGCACTGCAGGCTCGGCAGTAACAGTCCCTAAAGGCAGTAACGGTCATTAACGGTCAGTGAGAGGCCTATATAAGGCTCCCCTTAAAGAACCTCGGGTCTCGCCCCTCTCCTGCCCCGCTGGTGCCTCTCCCCTGCCCCCTGGTCCCCCTCCAGGCCCGCAGCCCGTGATGCCAGGTGTGAAGCGGGTCAGGCGCACAGTCAGGTCAGTGAGTGGCGTGACCCTGTGCTATCTCTGGGGATTTTTGAGCCACACCTGGTGGTGTTGAGGGCTTATTCCTGGCTCTGTGCTCAGGGGACCCTCTGACCAGGGATGGAACCGGTCAGCTGCTGCAAGACAGGGGCCTTCCCCATACTATCCCTCTGGCCTCGCACCTGGGTGTTTAAGGATTCCATTTGTGTGTTTGTACAGACCCAGCGGTGCTCAGGGCAGATCCTGACTGTGCTTGGAGACCCTGCAGGATGCCAGGGACCAAGCCACTGCCCACCGCATGCAAGGCAACGCCCTAGCGCCGTCCGTTCCGACCCAGGAAGGTTGTTTTTTGGGGAAGCAGCCCAGCGCCTGTTCTTTGGTGTTCTTTTGAGTCCCATCTGCACCCACCACTCACAGCGGCAGAGCAGGGCCGGGCTCGGGCACTCTTGCGGCCACCAATGGGCGCTCCTCCCCTTGCCGTCCCAGGCCCCTGGGGCTGACCGTCCATCACTGGGAGATGGGCCTATTTTTTATCTCTCCCCAAAAAGTCAACCCTACAAATAACATTTATTTTTAACTTTGTATATTCGTCCTAAGGCACTGAACCCACACCCCAGTGTAGACACGCAGAGGCGCAGGCAGCTCTCAGCTCTCCCAGATCAGACCCGGGCCTGATCCCAACACCCTCCAGCGGTCCCCTGAGCTCCACCAGGAGAGATCCCTGAGCACTGGGCGAGGTAAGTGAAGTAAGCACCACCAGGGGTACCCCAACCCCATAAGTAAGAGTAAAGGCGGGAGCAGGCGGTGCTGGGAAGAGGAGGAGGTGGTTGAGATCTGAGCCTGGGGGTGAGCCAGGCCCTGGGGCGCGGCTCCGTCCTGGTGCAGGCCGGGGCACAGCACAGGGTCCTACAGGGGCTCAGGGGCCAGGAGGGGCGAGGGACCCTTTCTGAGCTCCCTGGGACGCCCTGCTCGTTCTGTCTCTCTCTGTCTCGCTGACTGTCTCTCTGTCTCTCTCGCTCTAATTCACTCTCTCACTCTGTCTCCGCTGTCTCTCGCTCTCTTGCTTGCTCTCTCTCGCTCCGTCTCTCGATCTCTTGGTCTGTCGTTCTCGCTCTGTCTCACTCTGAATCTTGCTCTCTGTCTTGCTCGCTCTGTCTCGCTCTGAATCTTGCTCTCTCTGTCCCTCGCTCTGTCTCGCTGTGTCTCACTCTGTCTCCTCTCTCGCTATCTCTCTCCCAGCCTGACACGCGGCTCCAGCACGTCCATGGCTCCACGGGAGACACAGGGCTGGGTCGCTGCTGAGCTGGAGCCCGAGCCCGAGTCTCCCGCACATGCTCGGGGTCTTTCTGCTGAGGGCCCAGTTGTGGTGGGCTCGTGGCCCCATGGCAGTCCCGGCTGGGGTGATGCAGCGTGCGAAGGTGGCCGAGGGCGGGCCTGTCCCACACTGGATTAGCAGCCGTGGACGAGCGAGGCACTCCTGCGCCTGGCTCCAGACGGGGCCATTAATCTCCCGGGCTGGGGCGCTGGGGGCCTCCGGGAGTGCAGGTGCTCAGCGCCCCGGGTTATTTTTGGGATCCCTGAGTGTGCGCTCGCAGGAAGCGCACGTTCCCGGCCAGCATCCTGCAGGATTATTTTCAGCGGCAGAGCGGAGCCCCGGGAGCAGGGACCAGCTTTCATCGCTCCTGGCAGTGCGGCAGAGCCGGGGATGCCAGCAAGAAGCCGTCCCGGCACGGGGTGCCCTGAGTCAAAGCTGGGTCAAAGCCGGGATGAAACGGCTGTGGGGAGCCCTGCTGCCCCGGGGGCTTCCTCGGCTTCCTCAGTTTCTCCAGCTGTGCACGGAGGGAGAACAAAGCACCCGTGGAGCGGGGGGCAGGTGACTGGGGCGCAGACGGCAGTAACGGGGTCGTGAGAACGACAGTGAGGTGGACACGGGTCCTGGTTCTTGAGGCTGCTGCCACCCTGCGGGCACGACGCCAAGCGCGGGGAAGTGTCACCCACAGCTCCCTCATCGTGCCAGTGTCATGGACAGCCGCACAGGCTGGACCGCACAGCTACCACCTGCCAGGCTGCCTGGCAAGGTCCAGCGGTCAGCCTGTGTGTGAGCAGCCGCCGAGGGCGCCGAGCAGCTCTGTGGGGCAGAGCGCCAACCCAGGGCTCGCCGTGGGCAGTATCGAGCCTGCGGTGGGAGCGAACTCTCCAGGCCTCCCCGTGGGACTGGGGGCACGGGGTCAGGCGGGGTCCAGGCTCCAGCCATTACTGCAGCCCCCCACCGCTCCTCTGGCCAGTGCTCTCAGGACGAGGCCACCAGGAACCTGTGGGTGGACCCCCAGCACCACACGAACAGAAAGCCGGCCCCATGGGCACCGCCTCGCGCTCTGTCCAGCAGAGGAGCGACGGACACACTGGGGCCGACATACGGGGTTACCCAGGATCGAGCTACAGACAGGCCCTCCCAGGCCAACGTCCACTCTGCCCCCGGGCCCACCCCTGGCGGCCCTCAGACGGTAGAGCCTCCACGGCCACAGGGCCCAGCCCGACTTCTCTAGGGCAGCTGAGAAGTGGACGCGGTGGGGAGCAAAGGGCATCTTTCCTCTGGGCACCCCTCAGAGAGGCAGAGGACGGAGGCCCCTCGCCATCAGCCATGGCTGGAAGCAGAGAGGGGGAGTTGTGCCCATGTGTGCACCCCACATGTATGAACATGTGTGCACACCTCCAGCACATGCCTGAACACACGTGCATACCTGCACAGATGCACATGTGCACACATGTGGCAGCACGTCGGGTTTCATGCTCGTGGATCACTGCTCGTGGCTGCAGCACGGACACTCCCCCGTGCCTCCCCATTCTCCCAAAGGGGGGCCCGGCCTGGGACCACCCTCGGGAGAGGGGGCCTACAGGGGCTGGGCCAAGAGATGGTCCAGGAGGGGTGGTCAGGGGGCTGCTGGGTACTGGACAGTGGCTGAAGGCCTGGAATTCCCCATGTGCAGGGAGAGGCCCAGCTCCTTGCTCTGGGTCCGGAGCCCGTGGCGTCCAGCAGCGAGGAGCAGACTGCCCTCAGCCCCAGACAGACTCTGCTGCCCAGAGAGCCCCCCCTCAGCCCCGATCTGAGCCTGCAGCCCCCCACAGCCTTGCAGCACTCGGGGGGTCCTGCCATAAAGAGCCCCGAGCTCCCGGGTCGCCTTCCTTGCAGCCAGGTCCCTGATGGACGGACAGGTGGACAGATGCACAATGGACAAGGTCTAATCACCTCGCCCAAGGAGGCAACGGGAGAGTAATTACACATGACCGGAGCCATAAATTCTCCCTCTTTGTTTTTACAATGCTCCTCCCTTCAGATGTAATAATCCACCCTAATGTGCTCCTCCCGCCTGTTTAATGCCGGGCCCACAGGACGAGAGTGGACCGTGTCCTACTGACCGAGCACCAAACCCAGCAACACCTTCATGGCCCCTGTGGTGTGGTCACCCACAAAGCTCACGCTGTTTATTTCCTTGAATGACCATGGATCATAACTGGCCACACGGGAAAGTACCAGAGGACCTTCCCAATGGTATAGCCTTCCTTCTGGCACAACGTAACTGCCAGAGCTCTGGCCATCACGTCCAAGCTCCTGACAGCAGGATGAAAGCAGGAGCCTTTTCCTTCTTAAAGATCAACCTTCGGGGCGGAGCGATAGCCCAGCGGTAGGGCGTTTGCCTTGCACGCGCGGCCTGTGCCGGCCGGGTTCGATCCCCGGCATCCCATATGGTCCCCGAGCAGCGCCAGGAGTAATTCCTGAGTGCAGAGCCAGGAGTAACCCCTGAGCATCGCTGGGTGTGACCCAAAAAAGCAAAAAAAAAAAAATAGCCTTCCTGGGACCAGAGTAAATGGGGTGCTTGCATGTGGCTGACCCAGTTTCTATGTCCTGCACCACGTAGGGTGATCCCCGAGTGCAGAGCCAGGAGTGAACCAGAGACTCTCAGACATGGGCAGAGCTGCTCCTGGCTCTCCCTGTGCCCAGCCGCTCATGAGGCACCCGGGAGGCATGGCGGGTTCTAGCCCTGGCCCACCACCCCAGCAGAGCCTCACAACAAGCCAGACGACCCCCCACTCCATGGAGGCCGCTGTTTTCCACATCCGGACTTCCCCTCTCATCACAACTCCACCCAGCAGACCAGCCTATCACAGCCCGGATCATCCACACCCACCCTGCAGCAGTTTTTTTTTTTTTTCAATCCGGCCCAGGTATGCTGAACCAGAGACTCTCAGACATGGGGCAGAGCTGCTCCTGGCTCTCCCTGTGCCCAGCTGCTTATGAGGCGCCTGGGAGGCATGGCGGGTTCTAGCCTTGGCCTGCCACCCCAGCAGAGCCTCACAACAAGCCAGACGACCCCCGCCCGACTCCATGGGGCCACCATCTTCCACATCTGGACTTCCCTCTCGTCACAACTCCACCCAGCAGACCAAACTATCACAGCCCGGCTCATGCGGCTGCTACGGCCATGCGGTTCATCAATAAATGCTTTATTCAGAAGTGACTACAAGAGTATGCCACCCGCATGGCAAACCTGGCAAGCTGCTCGTGTCGTATTTGATATGCCAAATACCAGTAACATATTAGGTCATTCCCATGAACTAATATAATGGTTTGAGGCTCTTTATGTTCCTGGAGCAAGCAGATGCCTTTGGGTTCTACTAGCATGAGACAGGACATATGGAGATGTTACTGGTGCCCGCTCTAGCAAATAGATGATGAATGGGGGAGATAGTGATAGTGAGAGAAGTTTTACGTTTGTAGGGAAGCTCCGGGCAGAGCAGAGCTTCTCACAGACCCCAGTGGCGGTGACCGCACCAAAGGAAGCCCACACTTTATTCAGACACCCCGATCCCCACCTTCCGCTCCAGAGCCCTCAGTTTCCGCTTGGAAGAGCATTTGCCCACTGCTCACTGGCCGGGGCAGTCACATGACCACTCCAGCTGCCCCACCGGGAGACGCTCCTTCCCCAGAGTGAGGGCAGGTCTGAGGACCCCCACCCTGCTGTGAGTGGGACCAGGAAGGCCAGGGGAGAGTTCAGGGTCACTGCTCGCTGCTGTGCCCGGCTCTGGACAGCGGGATTCCGAGCAGATATAACAGTCACTGAACCCTTCAGTTTCCCCTCTACACTGTGGCTCCCCGGGGGCGTCCCCTCGGCACCAGGATGGGTCCCAAGGGCCACAGGCACCCTCCCAAGCACCCATACCCCCCCCACCCTCACACTCCAGGACGAGTGCTGGGGTTTCCCTAGCAGAAGGCGGGGGCTCCCGGTCACCTCCACCCACCCACAGTCCAGCCTGCAGCCAGCCCCAGGGCCAGGCCGGGCCCAGCTCTGCGATAGGCCAGTGGGTCCCCGACTCCCCGCTCATTCCTTAGCTGGTAGCCAGAGTGGAAGGCAGGGGAGTCTGTGGGTCTGTGCTGTGAGGGGCTGGCACCCAGAGGGCGCAAAAGCCCCCAGAGCTTTATCCCACGTGCCTGGTGCCTCTGCGCCCACCAGCAGCTCCAAGCCAAGCCTCTGGGCCCGCCAGGGAGCTGTGAGGCCAGGCCAGAGGGCAGCGCCTGCATGAAGGGGGAGTCTCGTCCCAGTCAGACTCCCCCAGAGCACACAGTTCATTTTCTGCAAGCATCAAACACCTGCCAGCTCACGGCCTTCAGATCTTCCCCTCACGGTCAGCGGGGGGACTCTGCACAGCCTTTCCAGAACACTCCCATGCATCTTGCTAGCTGTGTCTCTCCCTGGCAGGGGCACACAGCCCTCCTCCAAGCCCCATCTGGGCAGGAGCCAGCGTTGGAGCAGTGCCAGATGCACAGAGGCAGGGGGAAACAGTCACACAACTGGGTGGGCAGAGTCAGAACTCAGATCAGGGCGGGGCCATGAGCTGTAAAGGCGGGTTACTAGGCATAGGGGCGGGGTTACTAGGTATAGGGGCGGGGTTATGAGATGTGGGCGGGGTTATGAGATGTGGGCGGGGTTATGAGGGTCTATTGGATACAGGTGGGTTGTGAGACCGGGCTGCGCCGGAGACATAAAGGCTGGCGATGGGTGCAGGAGGGCTCATCACTGAGGCGGGGCTATGAGGTTTGGGGGCTGAGCTGTGGGGCGGGACAGTGAGATGTGAGGGGTTGTGAGAGTCGTGGGCAGGACCAGGGAGGCAGAGGAGAGGCTGTGAGGCTTAGGGGTGCCCCTTGGGAGGCAGGGCCGTGAGGACCGGGGCGACACACAGGCCACGGTCAGTGTGCAGACACCGTGGCCAGGCTTACTTCACCCAAGTCCAAAGCAGCCACTCAGCTCGACCCCCTGGTGCTGGAGCTGGAGCTGGAGCCAGAGTGCGTGGCGGCCCCTTGTCCTGCGGGAGCCGGGCTCGGAGTGGGACTACGTGTGCTTCTGTGTGGGTCTGGGCGAGTGAGCCCCCAGCGGGGCCCCTGGGGAGCGGACCGCGGGCAAGTGTGCAGACCGCCGCCACTCAGGGAAGCCTTACAAATGACTCCCTTAAACCTAAAAGCCCAGCAATCCCAGGGATTACGTGCAGCCGCGAGCCTTGTTAGGCGCCTCCGGGAGATGCTGGAGGTATTTACATTGTTGAAGGGCTCATTTCGGTGACGGATGACAGGACCTCGGCCTCCAAGAATCATGTGTGCAGGCGAGGCTTTTTTCCCAGCAAACACTCCAGCTCCGCAGAGGTCAGATACAGTGCACGGCGGAGATGAAGCCGGGGGTGGGGGGGCATGGGGTGGGCGCCGCGCTTGCTCTGGGCGGGCCGTCTCCCAGCTCTGCTGCGCCCTGCAGAGGTGAGGTGGCACCTGTCCAGGCCCTTCAGGGGCGCAGCCTGGATCTTGGCCACTCCCCAACGCCCCAGCCCTCCGCTGTCACGTGCCCTGGGGTGTCCAGGGACTTGGGGCCAGCAGTTGCTGGCTGTGCCGGCTGCCCACCCTCGCCCGGGGGCAGGTTGACCTCCTCAGGCCCCTCTGGACAGCCTGACTGGGGCTGTCAGCATCAGGACGTGGCGCGCCCGGGTCCTGCCGGCCAGCACGCGAGCCCTCTGTGGCCCTCACGGTGCACGCTCAGTCTTGCGAGCCCGGCCAGCACGGCCTGCCACACTGGGTGGACAGCTTCATCCCCACCTTCACGGCAAGGCTGGGCTCTGGAGGTCACTTCCCTGGGTGGGGGCAGCCAGGGCTGGGTTACAGGCTGTGCAATGCGCCCCAGAGACCCGGCAGAGGGAGGAGACGCCGTAGGGCAGTTCCCACCGGGAGCCAGAAGGAGCTTTTCCCACGGAGCCGGGCGGCGAGAACAGCCCTGAAGCCCAGCGCGTGTCTGTGAGGGACATTCAGCTCACCGCGGGCGGGAGTCCAGTCACGACGAGGCCCTGCGAGGCACCCGGGCACCCTGAGGCCCTGTGCGGCACCCGGGCACCCTGGGGCAGACCCGACTGCACTCGCAGCAAGGAACCAGCAGTCAGGGAGGCCCAGGGACCTGCCGGTGGCCGGACTCAGCCCACGGGAGTCCCCACACCTGCTGCTGGACCTCATACGGCATTGGGGAGGCAAATAGCCACAGTCCTCGGTCTTTCCCAGGCAGTGAAGGGACAGATGCTCCCCTTAGTGGTACCAAAACCCAAAGGAAAATAAGTCCTTCAGCGTGACGGCTGTGTCCAGCAGAAAAGCGCTGGAGCTGCTGTTTGAGGGTGGGGCAGGTGGCGCTCAGGCTTGCTGTTGGCCAGCGGAGGCCACGGACTCGTCCGACGGCTGGACCTCTCCCTCTCCTACCGTCTCTTGGTGGCGCCCCAGTTCCGGAGGCTCCAACGCTCGCTCCCCCTCCCCTCACGCCAGGGCCACTCAGGGAGCCTCACACCTGCTGCTCACCTGAATTGCAGGACAAGGGCTGACTGCAGGGGCCAGAGCCAAGGAAGTAACTGTCCGGCCTTGCTCAGGTACACCTGCCCCCTCCTGCTTCCCCCAGGCCTGCAGGCACCTGAGGACCAGGCACCAGAAGACAGGGAGAAGCTTGGATGCCCCAGCCCCCTTGGAGTCTGGCTCCGCCCCTCGGGTCTGGCTCCCCCCCTCGGGTCTGGCTCTGCCCCTCAGAGTCTGGCCCGCCCCCTCGGGCCTGGCTCCTTCCTTTGGGTCTGGCCCCCCCCTCGGAGTCTGGCCCCACCCTTGGGGGCTGGCTCCGCCCCTCAGTAGGGCTCCGCCCTTTTGGTCTGGCTCCGCCCCTCAGGTCTGGCTCCACCCCTCAGGTCTGGCTCTGCCCTCGGGTCTGGCCCCGCCCCTTGGAGTCTGGCTCTCTCCTTTTGCTCTTCCCTCTAAACAGGCTTCTCAGGAGGATGGAGACACGAGGGTCCCTGATTCCTGACAAGGGCAGGGTAGCAGCAACTCCCTCTGGGGCCATTGAAAACCTTGGCCGAGGATGTGGAAAGCAGAGTAGGGAGGCAGGCTGGGGGAGGGAAAGTCAAAGGTTACACACGAAGCTGTCGGCCGCCAGGCTGGGCAGGAGCCGCGGCCTAGATGGAGCGGCTATTCCACCTGCTCACTGTCCACACCATGCACCCACCACTGACCACACCAGCCATCCACCCAAGAATTGTCCACATCACCTACGCACTATCCACATGAGCAGCCCCACCCACCGTTAACCCACTCATTCATTATCCTATTCATCCAGTATCCAGCCAGCCACAGCCACCCCACACAGCCCATCTACCCATCCATTATCCCCCACCAATCCGCCCAGTTACCCAGTATCCTCCTTCCGGCCCACCCATCATAATCCACTCAGCAGCCATGAACCCATTTACGCCTCGACCTCTACATATGCCCACCCACTCGCCCACCATCATTCCCCACCCACCCATCCACCCACACTTCACTCCCTATCCACCCATCCATTCACACCTCACTCTCCATCCACCCACCCTTCTACCCATCATTCCCCAATCCCCAATCACCACCCCTCTACCCATCTATTCATTCACCTATCCATCCATCCACCTGTCCATCCATCCATTCATTCACCTATCCATCGACCTACCCATTCATTGACCCATCGTTCCGTTATCCATCCAACAATCCACCCATCCATCCACCCACCCACCCACCTGTCCATCCATCCATCTTTCCATTCATCCACCCACCCATCCATCCATCATCCATCCATCCATCCATCATCCATCCATCCATCCATCCATCCATCCATCATCCATCCATCCATCCATCCATCCATCCATCATCCTTCCATTGTCCATCGCCCATCGTTGCATCCACTCACTGATTCACAATTAGGGAAGACTGATGTGATCCAAGCACTGAGAATGGGATAGGGATCACACAGCCCTTGGCCTCCCCTGGCCACCCCTGCTGTCCTCAAACCCTCTGTCCAGTGACTCTTCAAGAATAATGTCTCAGAGCTGCCCTGGGGCGACCAGCCATAGCATGCGGGCCTCGGACGTGCCTGGGGAAGCTGGAACTCTGCTTTCCCCTGGCTAAGCTGATCATGGAGCTCCCAGGAGGACAGATGGGTTTTGGGAGTGGGCCCATCACCCCCAGGGGGTCCCGGAAGAAGCCGGATGAGACTCGCCCACCACACTAGCCGCCACATTCGCTGTCTGGATGCTGGGATACTGCCTCATGACCAGATTAACAGCAAAACCAGTTTGAGCCCAGGTCGCGCGGCTGCAAGCGGCTGCGATCCACCAAAATAGTGGAAACAGTAATGTCCTTTAATCCACTGCATTCCAGGATGTGTAGGAAAGTTTGGCGGGAGGCAGAGATAGAGAGGAGAGAAAAAGACATACAGAACCCGCCAAGTAGTTGAGGTGTGGGAGGGGAGGGAGGTGGGGACATTGGTGATGGGAGATGGGTTCCGGGTGGAGGGATGGGTGTTGGAACACTGTGGAACCAGAACTCTGCATGAGCATCTTGCAATTGTATGTCTAAAATGGTGTAATAAAATTTGGGGAATTATTAAAAAAAAAAAGAATAATGTCTCATCAGCTGTCTTGGTCTGGGATCCCCAAAAAGCAGATGTAGCAACAGGAATGGCAGGTGTGTTTAAACACTGATGCAGAAAACGCCCAGGACAGCAGGGCGGCGAGGTGGTGGCACCCGTGGGCCCCAGGCTCGCCTGTAGAAGCTCCAGGAGGCTATCAGAGTCGCCCCAAGTGAAACCCAGAGGGTGGAACAGAAGCCCCCACTCCCAACCCTGGGCCGGCGGAGGGTCTTCCACGCTGGGGTGCTCTGGGCCCCCTTCTTGCTTCTCACTCTGATTTTTGTGCCACGTGCCCCGGGCTTTTGGCCTGTTCAGGGGCTGGTCCATGTCCCGGGTCGAAGCCCCCTCACCGCTGCCCTCACCCCTCAGCCCAGGGGTCGGCCTGGAGCGTCAGGCCCAGACGGCTGTAGAGGAAAGAGCTTCAGTTTCACCCTCTCCCACACCTCTGGGGGCTGAGACTTTGCCTTGGGGCTGCCCCGCGGGTAGGGCAGCAGTCTCTGATAGGACCTGGAGGCTTATCTCAGCTCTGACGGGAAGCGAGGATTTATGGGCCCCGCCTGGCCCTTGGTACCCACCAGCTCACGTCCTTGGCCGGAGTCAGGCTGGACTCGGCCCCTCCCCCTCCACGTTCAGCATTTCGGAGGCAGAAGCTAGTTCCTAAACAGGAGTGAACTTCTGCGCCGGAATCAACAGGGGTGGGCGGGCAGCAGAGGGGTCCCGCTCCTGTGGGAGGAAAGAAGCTCCTTGGGGAAACTGAGTCTGGGCAGCGGGCTGCCTCTCGCTTCCCCGGACTGTGCCCATCCCCAAGCCCTGTCCCCCACTTGCGGGGTGCGCGGTGCAAGACCCTTGGGGAACTGATTTAAAACAGGAACCAGAAGCAGGGAGAAGCCGCCTCGTGCTTAACGCCACTAAATCTCACTTTCTCAATGTCGAGTCCCTGCCCACAGCTGTGGTCAGGCGGGAGGAACGTGGGGCCAGAGAGAGCACATGGCGGACCCGGGCCTTGCCCGGCTTGAGCTCACCACCACTGTGGCCCCTGAGCACAGAGCCGAGAGTGAGCCCCGAGTACTGCCGGGCCCGGCCCCAAATCAAAGCAAGAGGGAAGGAAAGTTAAACCCCTGGGAGTGGACAGGGCAGGCAGGAGCCAGGCCCAGACTCAGAACTGGTCCAGGATAGCTGGCAGGGCCGACGGACGATGGGCAACAAGGGCGACAAGTGTGGACAAGCGCAAGGACTCTCGTGAAGGGCCCGGGAGTGGGCGGTGCTGACGCTGAGTTTGGAGTCACTGGTCGGTGAGGCCGTGGGAGGGACGCCGGTGGAGCACCGGGGTGCAGCTCCCGGTGGGAGGGGTCACCCCTGACTTCCAGTTCCGACCATGTGATGCCAGCCCCCCCCATCTCTGCGGGCGACATTCTCCAGAGCACTCACAGGAGGGTCCCTCTGCCCAGAGCGCTGTAACTATCCCTCCAAGCCGAGGGCAGGGTGTGTCCACCTGCCTGGAGGCAGCCCCTTGAGCCTGAATGCCGGAAGGGCCCTGGCTGGGAGCCCCCACATCCCACTGAGACCCAGGAGCGAGCAGACAGGAGGCGCAGGGGGGAAACGTCCTTGAGCGCATCAGCTTCTGGGGTCCCCCGGCCCCAGTACCCCATCGTCAGCCCCCGGCCCCGCACCCCACCGGCATTGCCTGACCCTGCCCAGACCCGCGGGCCCGTAAACCTGAGCTTTCCTGTTTTCTAGGCTGGCACCAGGAAATGCATCAGCAGAGGCCCCGGCAGGGCTGAGCCAGGTCCCCAGCAGCAGGGCTGGTTCTGGGGAGGGGGCCGGGGGACCCCCAGAGAGGGGCTGGGCACCGCTGCCTGCACCACGCTTGCCGGCCTCATTTGCAAACAAGCACGAACCGGTACAAGTGAGTAAGACCCCAATGGCGCCTTGGGGGGACACTGGGCTGTCCCAGCTGGAGGGACAATTCACCCCGAAGCACACATTGAGAAGACAGTGTCACCCTCACCCACACACCCGGTGAGGGACCCCTGGAAGTGGCTCAGCACAGCTGCTACACAAGCACACTCACACACACTCACACACACACACTCACACACCTCTACTCACACACTCACACACACTCACACACTCAGCCACACATACTCAGACACACACTCAGACACACATACTCAGACACACACACTCAGACACACATACTCAGACACACACTCAGACACACATACTCAGACACACACACTCAGACACCCACACTCAGACACACACACTCAGACACATACACACTCAGACACACACACTCAGACACACACACTCAGACACATACACACTCAGACACACACACTCAGACACACACACTCAGACACCCACACTCAGACACCCACACTCAGACACACACTCAGACACATACACACTCAGACACACACTCAGACACACACACTCAGACACACACTCAGACACACACACTCAGACACACACTCAGACACATACACACTCAGACACACACACTCAGACACACACTCAGACACACCTCAGACACACACTCAGACACACTCAGACACACATACACTCAGACACAGAGACACAGACGCTCACACACAGACACACACACTACAACGCACACAGTCACGTACACTGACACACAGACACACACACAACGCACACAGTCCGTACACTGACACACAGACACACACACACACACTAACACACACTTACAGTCCGTACACTGACACACAGACACACACTCGCATATTGGCACACATCCTTCCTTTCCGGAAGGGATTCCCCCAGAAGACATTCTGAGTCTTGGGGGCTCAGCTTCTTCCTGTAGGCTCAGAGGCCACCCAGAGACCCCAGGGCTCAACCCCAACCCCACATAGAAGTTGGGGTGCCCTCACTCCAGCCAGAGGGGGAGCGTGACCTCTGTGACCTCCAGCGCCCCCCCGTCAGAATGTCCTTCCCCGCACCCCTCTCCTCCCCAGAGGAGTCTCCGGGGACGTGCTGTCCCTAGGGCGGGTCTCTGCGCAGACAGTCCGAGCTGCTGGTTCTGGGGCTCTGGGAGGTTCTGAGGAGACCCAGAGGTGTCGAGGTGGTCCCAGGGCGACCAGCTGTCCGGGACCCTCTGGAGGGCGGCCGTGGGCTCCCGAGGCCCCGGGCAGGTCCTTGCACGCAGCCTTTCTGAGCCTTGCTCTGGCCTGGGGCCTGTTAACTGCTCCGTCCTGGGCCTCTCCCAGACTGGCCTGTTAACTGCTCGTCCTGGGCCTCTCCCAGACTGGCCTGTTAACTGCTCCGTCCTGGGCCTCTCCCAGACTGGCCCCTCCTCCAAGCTGTGCTCACTGTTGAGCTTTTGGCCTGTGTCCAGCGGCCTGTGTCCCCGTTCTTGGCCGTGCGGGCTGGACCCTGCGCACCTCCATCTCAGGAAGTCAGCCTGGGTCTACCCGACACCACAGCCAGACAGGCCAGAGGGTTGAGGGGTGCAGCCGCCGCCCCCACGTGCAGCCCCCATTGGATTCCGGCACGCGTGGCCCCGAGACCCACCAGGTGTGACCCAACACGTGACCAACCCACAAGTCGGGCTGAGCCTTCATTCTGGCTTGGGCCGGTGCAGGAGAGGGTGCGCTCCTGGCGCCCTGAGGCCTGAGCTCGGCCCGCAGTCCATGGTGGCTCTGGTGGAGACAGGACCCTGTGCCCAGCTCTGTCGGCCGCCGCCTGCCACCACACGGAACTCCAGGCAGGGCCACTGTGGGAACACGGGCCAGGCTTCACCCAGAACAGAAGCAGTGGACACCACGTGGTCACTCCTCCCCGTCTCACCGCCGGCCCGACGCAGAGCGAGCAGCTCCCGCGTGTGTGTTGAACGCAGCAAGGACGAGGCATTTCGGAGGCGATTTGCCGCAGCTCCCTAAGTAACATTATCTTGTTAAAGACATTAACCCCGGCCCGGGCTGTTATATATTTGCTTTTATTGTCTTCATCCTGGGGAGCAACCTGCTGGAGGGGCCTGTCAGTGAGAGAGGGGTCGGGGGTCACGAAAACATTGATTTTCAAGGTGGCTGAATGGCCGTCTGGGGAACACGCGTCAATTATAGGAAACAGACTCTGCTCTGAGAAGCTCCTTCAGAACCGGGCGCTTATGAGGTGCCCAGCATTATAACGCTTCACATCCCTTCAGGCGGCCCCAGGGAAAGCCCACGAGGCTCCACTCCCCTGCGGTAAGGCTGGTACGGGGGCTGGAGTGCAGACCCCCGGCTCGGGACCCCTGTATGGACAGCGGCCGCACTGCGTCAGGCCACTGGAAACAAACCCCCGACTCCTTTGGAGATGAAGATTTTCTCAGTGGGCATTTGGGGAGCTCCCCCGCCTGGAGAACTTCGTGGAGACTGGGTCCTCCTTTTGTGGGAGGGCGGGGGCCAACATAGGGGCCCCCTGGGGTGTCCCAGCCCTGAGCCTTGTTCCCTACTCCCTGGTTTCAGAGAAGGAGCCACTGAGGTTCCTACAAAGAACCTGCTTCACTCTCTGGCCTGCAGAGGGACAAGGTCCAGCCGAGGTGCAGCCCGAGCCCACCCCTAGACCCCAGAGCTCTCTCCCCACCTGCGACCCTTGCCCGCCCCAATGCCCTGGGGCTGGGACACTGTCACTTTATGGGCCAAGTTGCCAATGAGCCTCTAGGACCATGTGTACTCTAGGGCCACGTGTACTCTAGGGTGACGTGTACTCTAGGGCAATGTGTACTCTAGGCCATGTGTACTCTAGGGCCACGTGTACTCTAGGGCCTGTGTACTCTAGGCCATGTGTACTCTAGGACCATGTGTACTCTAGGGCCACGTGTACTCTAGGGTGACGTGTACTCTAGAGGCCATGTGTACTCTAGGACCATGTGTACTCTAGGGTTATGTGTACTCTAGGGCCACGTGTACTCTAGGGTGACGTGTACTCTAGGACCATGTGTACTCTAGGACCATGTGTACTCTAGGGCTATGTGTACTCTAGGGCCATGGGTACTCTAGGGCCATGTGTGCTCTAGGGCCATGTGTACTCTAGGCCATGTGTACTCTAGGCCATGTGTACTCTAGGGCCACGTGTACTCTAGGACCATGTGTACTCAAGGGCCACGTGTAGAGCCATGTGTACTCTAGGGGCCACGTGTACTCTAGGGCCACGTGTACTCTAGGGTCACGTGTACTCTAGGCCATGTGTACTCTAGGGCCACCTGTACTCTAGGCCACGTGTACTCTAGGGCCATGTGTACTCTAGGGCCACGTGTACTCTAGGGCCACGTGTACTCTAGGGCCATGTGTACCTTAGGGTCATGTGTACTCTAGGGCCACAGGTACTCTAGGGCCACGTGTACTCTAGGACCACGTGTACTCTAGGGCCACGTGTACTCTAGGCCACGTGTACTCTAGGGCCATGTGTACTCTAGGGCCATGTGTACTCTAGGGCCACGTGTACTCTAGGGCCACGTGTACTCTAGGACCATGTGTACTCTAGGGCCATGTGTACTCTAGGGCCATGTGTACTCTAGGCCATGTGACTCTAGGCCATGTGTACTCTAGGGCCATGTGTACTCTAGGGCCATGAGTACTCTAGGGCCACGTGTACTCTAGGCCATGTGTACTCTAGGCCATGTGTACTCTAGGGCCACATGTACTCTAGGGCCATGTGTACTCTAGGGCCTTGTGTACTCTAGGCCATGTGTACTCTAGGCCATGTGTACTCTAGGCCATGTGTACTCTAGGGCCACGTGTACTCTAGGGCCACGTGTTCTCTAGGGCCATGTGTACTCTAGGCCATGTGTACTCTAGGCCATATGTACTCTAGGGCCACATGTACTCTAGGGCCATGAGTACTCTAGGGCCACGTGTACTCTAGGCTATGTGTACTCTAGGGCCATGTGTACTCTAGGGCCATGTGTACTCTAGGCCATGTGTACTCTAGGGCCATGTGTACTCTAGGCCATATGTACTCTAGGACCACATGTACTCTAGGGCCATGAGTACTCTAGGGCCACGTGTACTCTAGGCCATGTGTACTCTAGGCCATGTGTACTCTAGGGCCACGTGTACTCTAGGGCCATGTGTACTCTAGGGCCACGTGTTCTCTAGGCCATGTGTACTCTAGGGCCACGTGTACTCTAGGCCATGTATACTCTAGGACCATGTGTACTCTAGGGCTATGTGTACTCTAGGGCCTGTGTACTCTAGGCCATGTGTACTCTAGGCCATGTGTACTCTAGGGCCATGTGTACTCTAGGACCATGTGTATTCTAGGGCCACGTGTACTCTAGGGCCATGGGTACTCTATGGCCATGTGTGCTCTAGGGCCACGTGTACTCTAGGGCCATGGGTACTCTAGGGCCATGTGTGCTCTAGGGCCATGTGTACTCTAGGGCCACGTGTACTCTAGGGTCACGTGTACTCTAGGGCTACGTGTACTCTAGGCCATGTGTACTCTAGGGCCACGTGTACTCTAGAGGCCACGTGTACTCTAGGGCCACGTGTACTCTAGGGCCACGTGTACTCTATGGTCACGTGTACTCTAGGGCTATGTATACTCTAGGGCCATGTGTACTCTAGGCCATGTGTACTCTAGGGCCACGTGTACTCTAGGGCCATGTGTACTCTAGGGCCACGTGTACTCTAGGGCTATGTGTACTCTAGAGCCACGTGTACTCTAGGGCCACGTGTAGTCTGGGGCCACATGTACTCTAGGGCCACGTGTACTCTAGGGCCATGTGTACTCTAGGGCCACATGTACTCTAGGGTCACGTGTACTCTAGGGCTATGTGTACTCTAGGCCATGTGTACTCTAGGGGCACGTGTACTCTATGGTCACGTGCACTCTAGGGCTATGTATACTCTAGGGCCACGTGTACTCTAGGCCATGTGTACTCTAGGGCCACGTGTACTCTAGGGTCACGTGTACTCTAGGGCCATGTGTACTCTAGGGCCACGTGTACTCTAGGGCCATGTGTACTCTAGGGCCATGTGTACTCTAGGATCATGTGTATTCCTGGGCCACGTGTAGGGCCATGTGTACTCTAGGGCCACATGTATTCTAGGGCTATGTGTACTCTAGAGCCACGTATACTCTAGGGCCACGTGTACTCTGGGGCCACGTGTACTCTAGGGCCACGTGTACTCTAGGGCCACGTGTACTCTAGGGCCATGTGTATTCTATGGCCATGTGTACTCTAGGCCATGTGTACTCTAGGGCCATGTGTACTCTAGGGCCATGTGTACTCTAGGGCCCACGTGTACTCTAGGGCCACATGTACTCTAGGGCCATGTGTATTCTATGGCCATGTGTACTCTAGGCCATGTGTACTCTAGGCCATGTGTGTGAATCTCAGAGCTGTGTGGCTGGGCACTCCAGCAATATGCTGCCCCCCGGGGATGAATCCTAACTGTTCCCCACTGGGACCCCCGACTGGCAACCCTGTACCTGGGGCATGTGAACTTGAGCTAGGGCTGTGAGGGCTGTGCCAAATGGGAGGCAGCAGGACCAGGCTGACACTTGTGACTTGCCTAAGGCTCCTCCCCTGAGAGGCCGGATGTGCTTGGGGGTCGTGGGGAAGGACACCCCCACATGACTTCTAGGGGACCTGCCCATGTGTCTAAGTTTCTGGGCTGCCACGTAATGACCCCACAGAAGAGCCAGATCCCAAGCCACTGACCTCGTGCTCTTCTCATTGACCCAAAAAGGCCAATGCCATGAGGTGAGACAATCTGTGAGGAGAGACAGACCTGTGAAGGGCGATGGCCTGTGGTCTTGAGGGGAAACAGCCTGTGAGGGGAGACAGTCTAAAGGGAGACAGACCAGTGAAAGGAGATTCTCTGTGAGAGGAGACAGTCTGAAGGAAACCGTCTATAAGGGGAGATGGACCAGTGACAGGAGATGGTCTGTGAGGGATGACAGGCTGGTGAGGGAGAAGCCCATGGCCTCTGAGAGGAGACAGCCTGTGAGGGGAGACTATCTGTAAAGGGGAGACAGTCTGAGGGAGATAGGCCTGTAAGGGAGATGATCTGAGAGGAGAGGGGTCTGTGAAGGAAGATGGTCTGAGGGGAGATGGTCTGTGAAGGGAGATGGTCTGAGGGAAGATGGTCTGTGAGAAAACATGGTCTTGTGGGGGACATTCTCTGAGGGGACTGTAAGCGCAGACTCCTGCCGGCTGGGTCCCAGGGCCAGTGCCCGTCAGCCCCTCTCTGTCTGGGGGTTCCTGTTCCTGTCCTGAGCCCTGATGTTCGGGCATCAGACAACACTCAGCCTGGGCGGACGCAGGCTTCTCTTGAAGGAGAGCGGAGGCCCCAGTAATTTATAAACAAAGGCCACGTCAGGGTCTGCACGGGGGCGGGCTGAGGCCCAGGAAGGCCCCCACCTCCAGCGCCCCCAAACTCGTGAGGCCGCATGAGCCAGGCCAAGGCTCCTGCACAGCTGCCTGCGTGGGCCCGAGCAGGTGTCCACCGGAGCCCAGGGCCTCTCTGCTTACATAACCCTTGTTCCACTTGGAAGGGTGAAAAAATCTCCCTGGCTTTATTGTAAACACGCCTGTGCCTTAGGCACGCCCGCGCCCCCAAAGGCAGAGACAAGAGGTCAGCGGAGCATTCTCGGACCTCTTAGGGCCCCAGCGGCCACCCCAGCCGGCCCCACCATCCCCCACCGCCACAGCCACATCCCTGCATCCCAGGAAGGGGCTGAGGAGAGCAAAGGCTTGTACAGGAAAGACAGACCAGAGCCAGGAGCCCACAACAGAGCGGCCAGGGTGGTTACACCGGGGACAAGCCCTGGGGCCCGGCTACACGCACGGCGTGCCAGGAGGCGCCATCGGGGCCCCTCCTGAAGATGGAGAATGGGCCCAAGGTACAGACGGGGATTCAAGGGCAGGACTCGGCAAGGAAGACCTTGTATGGCACCGCACCTGGGATGGGGGCAGTGTGGCTAGAGACGGGGCAGAGAGCGGGCAGCACGTGCCCAAGGCTGAAGGGTGCCACTTCCAAGATGGCGAACATGGCTAGTGGGTGGGGACAGATTCAGCCCAGACTCGGAGCCAGGGCCCTGATAGGACGGGCTTTGTTCGCCTGTCTGGGGCCATCAGCTCTGTGTGCCTGTAGAGAGATGTTTGGTCACAGCCATAGAAGTTTCCGTGGCTTTCTGTCCTGCCCAACTCCCCGGCGAGGCAAGTCCAGAGGCTTCTCATGAGTGCTGGCATGGGTGGTCAGCGTCCTGGGGCTCTGACCTCAAACCCTGAAGGTTGCTACCTGCTGGTCCAGGAGAAACTATCATGATGGGGGAAGGTCCAGAGAGCCTGGGGTAAGGGCAGACAGACATCCAGACCATCTCCTGTCCCATCCATGACAGAGCGACGGAGTTGCAGCTCTACGTCATACTGGCAGCCTCGAGGAACCCAGCGTGTGTCCCCGAGCCCAGGTGTGGGCGCCCGGAGATGGTGAGCCAGCCCTCACGCGAAGCAGAGAGCTGTGTCCTGGCTGTGCTCGTGGCTCTGTCCAGAAGGAGACTAGGTGTTTGCCAACATGCGCAGGCTCAGCTCTTGCCCCCAACTTGGGGGAGAACACAGAGGAGAGATGGAGGAGGAAGGCCCAGCGGGGCCCGGGCGGACCCGCCTCTCCGCAGACTCCAGCGAAGAAGGCAGAATGGAGGCAGCAGCCGGCTGGGCCCCCCGACGTCATCCAGGCCTTTCCGGAGGAGCTGTCCCACACCGCGCATGCTCCTGCTCTGGACCCTGCAGACCCCTGAACTCCCTGGTGCAGACTGTCTGGGTGCGGGAGAGCAGGAAAACCAAGTGAGCAAGGGGGGGAGAGAAGGCCAGAGCCCCTTTCTAACCCAGAGAGGGGCGTGGGCCAGGCCACACACACGCCTGGAACCTGACCTAGAAACTGAGATATTGGTTCTGAGCATTGCTGGCCTCGGCTTCCCAACTGTGCGGGGTGAGGAGCCAGCCTAGAAGTTACGCTGAGGTTCAGGGAGATGGCAAGGGCCCCAGTCACCTGCCCCCCGCCTGCCCCCGTGCCCTCTCCCCTTTACCTCCTGGGGGCTGGTCGTCCTGGAATGCGCCTGACCAGGATGACCGGGATGAGCCGGCCTCACTCACTCTCCGGAACTGCTTCCGTAAACACAGGAAATGTGGTTTCGCTCCCAGACACGCTGAGAAACGGGGCTCCCCTGCCTGGAACAAGCCCAAATCTGTCTTGGGGTGACTCTGCTCTGGGCCCAGGTGGGAAACTGCCAGGCTGGGGAGTTCACAAACAGCTTGGGGGTGAGGACGTGATTCCCAAGGATCCCCAGATAACAGGGGTCAGTCACTTCGGTTGGGAGTGAGGTCCAGGGCATGCTGAGCACTGCCCATGGAGCCCCCTGGCCTTTGACAGCACCCGGGCCTCTGTTTCTCCCATGTCTAAAGAACACAACAATGTCGCCTTGTGGGAGAGGCATGGGGGGAAAGTGGCGGCACGTAGGGTTCTGACCACGTTCTGACCACCATGATGATTACAGAAGGTGGACGGGGAGGGAGACCGGTGTGGATGGCAAGTAGGTGGTGGACGGTGAGTACAGACCGTGTAGGATGGTGGTGCTGGATGGTGGGTGGTGGGTGGTGGGTGGTGGATGGTGGATGGTGGGTGGTGGGTGGTGGGTGGTGGATGGTGGGTGGTGGATGGTGGATGGTGGATGGTGGGTGGTGGGTGGTAGATGGTGGATGGTGGGTGCTGGGTGGTGGATGGTGGGTGGTGGGTGGTGGGTGGTGGGTGGTGGGTGGTGGATGGTGGGTGGTGGATGGTGGGTGGTGGGTGGTAGATGGTGGATGGTGGGTGGTGGGTGGTGGATGGTGGATGGTGGGTGGTGGGTGGTAGATGGTGGATGGTGGGTGCTGGGTGGTGGATGGTGGGTGGTGGGTGGTGGGTGGTGGGTGGTGGGTGGTGGATGGTGGGTGGTGGGTGGTGGGTGGTGGGTGGTGGGTGGTGGGTGGTGGGTGGTGGATGGTGGATGGTGGGTGGTGGATGGTGGATGGTGGATGGTGGGTGGTAGATGGTGGGTGGTAAATGGTGGATGGTGTTCGATGGATAAATCACTGATGTACGGTGAGTGATGGGCAATTGATGTGTGTAGACGGAGAGAAGAGAGATTAGGGTGGGCAGATGGATGAGACAATGTATGTGCATATACTGTTTAGAGGTGTCCCAGAGGAGTCAGGGATAACTCCCGGGCTGGGGCCCACCCTCCAGACAGCTGATCCGGATTCGATCCGAGCATCACCCCTTGCCCAACTGCACCTTGGGGCCCAGGCACTGAAGCACCAGCCTAGACAGCTGAGTGTTGCTGTAAGCGGCCCCAAGTACCTGAGCACTATTGGGAGACCCCAGCACTGAGTCCCCTGGGCAGATGTTCCGGGAGAGCGAGCCCGCGTGTAGGACTCCCGCCCCTGGGATCACACAGTTCTCAGTTCGTGCCGGGAGCAGAACCTGAACCCCTGTGTGCTTCATAGCAAAGAAAACAGCAGGACGGGCACGCAGCCCACCCAGATCAGACCCAGACTGCGCCAGCCAGGGGCAACCCCTGAGCAAAGCCCCCACACCGCAGGCCCGGATGCGCCATTAGCACCCCCACCGTCTGTAACCCCCCCACCGCCCGCTGGCAGAGCTTGGAAGTAAGCCCCCGGCAGCCCCAGATCAGGCCTGGAAAGGGGAAGGAGGATGCACTTGCCAGGGGTCTCGGCCCTCAACCTCGTGTCTTGCTGCACAGAGATCTGGAGAGCCAAGACCGTCAGTGAGGCCAAGCCCTGTCCCGAGTTAGTGCGTGCCTCCGTGACCACACCCTGATCAGGGCCCTAGTACCAATAAAGCTTTATGGACACGAGCAGCCCAGCCAGCAGGCAGCACCTACTGCTGTTGTCTCGGTATCACGACAAAGTATCAGGAACTTCTCAGTTTCCGCTTGCCATCCTGAGATCCCTGTTCCAACACACAGAGTGGACGAGTGTCTGCGCTCCGGCCGGCCAGCCCACCGCCAGCAAGGTGAGGCCGAGTCGGTACAGAGTCCCAGGGGCTGTTTGCCCCAGAGCTCTGGGGAGCCCAGGGGTCCCCCTGACGCCTGGAAACTGTGTATTTGTAGAGAACATTCCTGAACCTCCTGCTGCTGACGGTGCAGACCGTCGGCCAGGGCGTGCACCAAAGCCCTCTCAGCTCTAATGGTGTATGACATTTCTCAGACAGAATAGAGTGTGGCTGATCATGTTTTAATAGCTCTACCTTTATGCGGCCTGCCTGGGAGTGGACACAGTAATGGTTTAATTTCTCGGCTCTGATGAGCGGCTCTCCGCCAGGTATTCAGTTTCTCCATTTATAAATCTCGCTCCCGGATGCCGGATGCCAGGGGCGCCGCAGAACAACTCCACAAATATAATATTTAATATTGGATGTCAGTTTGGGTGTTCCACTCCATTTCCTGGAGAGACCTTGGAGAGCCCCTCATTGGGGGCACTCGCCAATCAGCCGCGCTCCAGCCGGTGGCTGCCACGTGACAGGCCCCTCAGCCTCGGCCTCAGATGCAAATTTGGAGCAGATGTAGAAGGGCCCATTGATTCCCAAACACCAGCAGGCGGGCGACTACCAAGGGGCGAGTCTGATGCCCGAAACAGGGCACCCGCCCTTGGCAGGAAGGCACGGGGGCTGCTGGGAGTCCCCGTGTCCCCCACCAGGGAGGGAAGGCGAAAAAGCTGGCCGGGACGGGGCAGGGCGGGTTCCGGCGAGGCACAAGCATGGCAGCCCCTCACTGCAGCAAGGCTGAAGAGCACAGGCTCGCAGGGCCGTCCGGGCTGTGCCTGTCGACAACCTGAGTTTGGGGCCCCTGAGCTCTGACATAGGGAGGCTCAGAGCCCATCAGTCCCCTCAGGAACCCGAGTTGGCGGAAGCGCCTCGGGAGCTGAAGTTGCCCAGAGCCTGGGCACTGCCGAGAGACCCCGAGACCCCCGACCCGGGTCTTTCCCTGGGCCCCTCTTCCTCCTCGCACCCCGGAGCTGCATGAGCAGGGGTCTGTGTGGGGGTGGGAATTCCCAAACTAGGTCTCCAGAGCCTCCCTGCCGCAAAGGGGCTGGGGCGCACAGCCCATTGGCCCGTGGCTCCCCGAGCCCTCGCGGAGCCCGGGACTTCCTCCCAGCCTCAGTTTCCCTTTTTTGTCCAAGGGGAATTTGGAGCACCAAAGGGCCCTGGAGAGGTTCCTCCTCAGGGGCCCCAAGGGGGAGGAGGGGCAGCTCCTGCAGAAGGAAGCTGCCCCCTCAGCCCAGAGCAGGGACACGGGGCTCGGCTCCAGGCCCTGGGGCAGTCGCCATCACCACCCTGGGCCCAAACCCCGAACTCCCCAAGTCAAGCTGCTTCCCTGCCCTCGGGCTCAGCGCAGTCACCTGGGGCTGCTGTGTCTGTCGGTGCCTGTGCGGTCACTCCCTGGCGTGGCCCAGCCTGGCCTCTGGCTGAGCTGAGCAGCAACACCGGCCCTCCTTCAGCCCTATTTGTGTTGGGCCTGGCCTGTGTCTAGCTGGGCCCTGGGCCACCTAGAATTAAGATACTTCTGGCCTCCATTATGGGAGCTTGTGGCCATGAGTTGACTTTCTAGACAACCAAAATGGACAGACTGTGATGGACACTCTGTCCACAACATCTACACAACTTTGTCTCTGGGAAATCCTCTTTGCTGCCAGCTGGGATGCAAGTCTGATGGCTGGTGCTGCAGCAGCTGTCCTGCGCCAAGGCCGCTTTGAGCCGAGTTCACAGGCGGTGGATTTGGAGAAGGCCTGAGGCTGTTTTAAGAGAAGGACAGTGCCCACCCTCAACTGCTTCCTCCGCCCCTGGGGGCCAAGGGGGACAAGTCCACCTTCTCCCTTACTTGAGCGCCTAGTTTCCATCTGGAAACACTAGGCTCAATATGCAGGAGTGACGGCCCTTAGAAGGGGGCACTGGCTGCACCAGGGGTCAGGCGGGGATTAACAAGGAGTCTGTGGTGGCCACAACCTGTGAGGGCAGTGCGGCAGGGGCACTGGGCCCCAAGGGCTGGACCCCCTTTCCTATATCTGCACCATGCAGTGGAGCTTCTGGAACACACAGCCCGGACACCATCACAGCCGCACCAGCCCCCCAGGACCCCCAGGCTAGAGCAGCGCCCTCAGTGCAGGGCAGCACCACCTCGCCCGCGAGTAAGGGGCTGAGGGTGGGCTCCCAGACCCTGTTGCTCACCCCGAGCCACCACAGCACCTCGCTGGCACCTACCTCGGTCTGTCCTGCGCTGCCGCAACAGCCAACACCAGGTTCGGGGCTTGGGGCTGGGGCTGGCGCCAGCCCTGGTCTGGGAGTGCTGGAGTTACCTCGGCCATCTGTCCGTGGCCTGAGGACAGAAGCCCTGAAGGTCCCCAGGTGTGTCTGAAGCGACTTCATACTGGGGGTCTGACCGTCTCCATCCCAGCACCCCGAGATGCCTTAGCACCCACAGTGCTGTGTGACCCGGCCTGCGCACCGCCTCCCCAGTGTGTTGTCTGGAAGGGCCCGGGGTCTGCGGGGCGAGGCGGGGCCGCACGCCCGGGCGGTCGTGCCAGTGGGCACCTGTGTTCAGCTCCCACAGGCTTTTCCACTCGGGTTGTTCTCGGTTTCGGCCCCTTCCAGCCACAGCTGGGCCGGCACTTGCAGAGGCACCAGGGGAATCTGAATCCATGCCCGGTTCTCGGAGCAAGGCGACGTCCCCTCTCTCACGCTGCGAGGACCAGCCCTGGGCTGCACCCCGACTCTGAGGCAGCCGCAAGCCCTACCCTTTTTATGGGAAACCAGTCAGGCTCAGTGCGGATCCGCCACATGAAAGCTGCTCGCCCTTCATTTGCGGCCGCCTGATTACAAAGACAAGATCTTTAATTAAAATTGGTTGGGTTGTGTGTATTTCTTTCAAAGGAAACCATCGAAATAGCATTTGTGACTCATTACCTTCTCTTAGGCCTATCAGCCTGTTTGGATTGAGATGCTAATGGGAAGGGGGTTCACTAAGGGAGCACCCCAGCTCGACTAGCTTCAGGGCTGTGATTTTGACCTGGGAGAGAAACCAGCCTCAAGAGTGTGAACTCGGGGGTGCGGCTGAGCTCGGCCTCGGGGAGTGGCCAGGCAGGAGCAGGTCCCTCTTCTCCCGAGCAGGGTGGACGCCGGGCACGGGCTGCTTCCAGTTGCCAACGGGCTTCCGCGATGGCGCG